>SDVV010020841.1:0-13244 GCA_016164225.1 Gammarus roeselii | reverse complement strand
TATAGCTAATTACAAATGTATTATAATGTTCAGCTAGTTACATTAAAAAGTGAAGATGGCTAAAACAATAGTAAGATAACATAATAGAGTTGGTGAAGATCTAGCATGAAGTATCACACATATAGACAACCAGAGACTGCAAAAACATCCTACAGCAATACAAATGATATTAAATATTGCTAGTTACATGATTGAAAGGCCATTAATTTCAAAGCATCAGAGAATCTAACATCCAAATAATTAATGTGCAACGACACTCTCCAACAAAAACTAACAAAAAAGATAGCAACCTAGATCCACCAGTTAATTGATGCAGTCAATACCAGAAGACATTCTTACCTACAAATAAGCTTTTAGCTTACTCTGCGAGCTGGTCGCCGAGTGCTGCATTGCCTCCCCCGCCCTGCAGGTAGAGGTACTCCATCACCAGCACTGCAGTCTGGTCAACACTCTGGGGATTAAATCTCACATTAAAAACATCCTCCAACCCTATTACTGCACTGCAACATTGTGTGTGCTGGTTACAAACTCATATTAAAAGCAGCATTTTAAGATTAAAGCAATACTCTAACATAATTATTGCACTGCATCATTTGCCTTGCAGGTAACAAACTCACATTAGAAGTAGCTAGATACTTCAGAAGCAGTGTAGCTAGCTTGCTAATGCACACCCCAATATACGATGGTTTATTTAGTCTCACTGGAAACCCATCTCTGCCATGTTGGGTAGCTACACTGTTCTTCATTTTAGATACCTACCCTTGCAAAAGAATTATGCTTCCTTGTCTCTTCTAAGTATGGTAGAATTTAACATTGAATTAATTCCGATCTAGCACAGCACATCTACCACTGCTATGCACATGGGATAATAGAGGTGCTGATTCCCAGTTTCTGACCAACATTGATACGATACTTCCAATACCGAGAATGACCAATAGATACTTGATACCAACATCTTTGTCTTATGATTCTAACATATTATGTTGAGTGTTTGGGTTGAAAGGTTTGCTAGTAGAAGTGCCTGTGTTATTCAGTGTGATTAGTGCTTCTAGTTGATCAATGAGACCACTGTACCTTCGGTCAGGGCTCTGCAAGGTGAGCCAAAAGATGTTGTGCACAATGAAATCACCAAGGGCAAAGGTGTCGGTGGATGTATTGAGGAAGTCTTAGTGGGGTGTGTATAGTGGTGGACATGAGCTGGTTGGAGCTTGGAGGCATATGCATGGCAAAAAAAATTGTACTATATAATGTGGATTAGTATGAGTAGTGATTGCAGTTCTAAGGTGCTGTTGGGAGGAAGTTGTAGGCAAGTGAAGGCAGTTGTGTTTGTGAAGTAGAATTTTTTCTGTACTAGTGTAATGAGTCCGGTTGTGGCGGAATATTGTGTAACTAGGAAACTTTGGTGTTTGGGAGTTTCGTTTACAAGCGCCGAGCGGACCGTCGCAAGATGGGCTGCTCGCGGTGGCGGCGTCTGGATGTCGGACATCAGACGACGTTCTGCACAAGTTCCTCAACCCTATTCTCATTGCCGTTGCGGGCGTAGATGCCGTCTGTGTGCTGCCCGGGCCACTGGTCAACCAAGAAAACACCATATAGCTACTACCAGAGCTCCAACACATTATATATATTTTTCCAAAGGGGAAGTGAACTAACACCGGCGTTTCTTCCCCCTTTTTCTACTCCTCCAAATTGGTGACATAGAAACAACCCTGGTTCCAACACAAACCCATGTCTCACCTGCAGGAACCCTTACACGCGTAATGGTGGACACACAACACAAGACAATGCTTTGGTGTTCATAATAGAAATATACCACATGGGTGGCAATGAAACAACTGCCACCCAAACCACAACATTAACACAGATATTGACAATAACACAGTCTCGCCTGCATAAACACCTGATGCCTCTCATTTGCCCGGTGGCTTCTCTCCTGTGCTTCCGGTGGCTCCTCAACCCTGAGTACAACCAGTGATGCCCCAGACTCTATGCACTACGTCAGCTTAGCTACCACCTCCACCCCCACACTCCCTGGCCCACCACAACCACCCAAAGCCAATGCCAGACACCCAAATGTATAACAAATTAATACAAACGGTATTGGTCAGAAACAAGTGGAACAAACACTTCTTAGCTACACAAACATCACATTCACATTGCTTTACTCCAGGTTACAATAGTAGTCATACACAGCATAATACAAAGTAGGTATCTAAGTTTAATTCCTTTTGAGTTAGCTACCCATTTAAATGTATGCAGAAAATGCCGGGAGTCACCTCAGTTAACACCCTTCCTCTGTCAAGATTACATCAAAATGTAGAAGTTTGGCATTCATATTTTTTCATCTCATGCAGCCTATTAAAAAAAAAAATCATATGATTGTAGTAGCAACTCTACAATAGCTTTCAAATGATGCATGGTATTGCTTGTCATGAATATTTCCTAACAATTTAATTGGATACTTGGAGGGACTTTGCTTTAAAAAGCTGGTCGCAGCATAGCTGCTGCCTGACCCACAGTTGTTTTTGAATGCTCCACAACAACCTGCCACCCTGTAACTAAAAGTTTTAGCAATATTAGTGAGAGCAATATAACGGACAGATAGCGTCGCCCGGGGTGACTCCCCGCACCCCCCTTTTGGGCACCAAAACGTTGGAAATCACATGAACAATCTTTTGTTAGTAAGTATCAGCTACTTGTAGAAATTTGATGCGCGAACAGTTTATGAAAAATTGCCAAAGTGAAGGTGTGTTTTTCAGGTCCCCGATAATTTTGGTTTGGAAAATTTGACGTTGCGCAAACTTTGATGCTGTGGCAAGAGTTTCCATTGGATTAGGGCCAAATTTGGTGGTGATACTTAGAACATATTCATGCTCGTTGTGTATAAAGGGTTTTGGGAAGAAATGTAATTTTTTATAGATATATACAAATATACAACTGCGGGGAGTCACCCCAGGTAAAAAAAAATTGGGGGTGACTCCCCACACCTATTTTGTTATTAAATATCTTTGTTTGTCTTCAATAAAAAGTAATTAAATGCAATTCTACACACATGTAAAGACATCTGGAAGTAAATGACCCACAATAATGATACCACAGCTAATTTCAAAATGTATAACTAATTTTATAATGACCCAATGTTTTTAACACATGGTGACAAGTCTAGGCCTAAGTGTTGACACATGTTTAACACCCAGGAACGTTTTTTTCATTATATTTTCATATCTAGATAACAATACCTTACCTAGCATGACTTGTATTCATGTTAATGCAATATGTTTGCTATAGAATTTGAAGAAATAATTTTTTTACTTGTTTCATCGTATTATTAAAAATATCGTTTTTTGTAATATTCCCTAATTTACCAATACTTTAGGGTCATAATTAGTTCAGGATGTGGAGAAATGACTTCCAGTAAAGCTAGATTGCAATTATTGAAGAAAAACTTTACTTATTGCTGTGAAAAAAAAATCCTTCGACAGTCAAGCATGACGGCAGCAAAAGACGAGCATAAAAAAGACCTGTCAGACGTAATATTTCAAGTAACATTTTATTTTAAGCAACTGATATATACTAATAGAAGCATGCTCTATCTATTGGTACTCTCAAACTTTTAATTTGCGTTTCAATTATTGATATATGATGGGTGTGGGGAGTCACCCCGTTTGGTGTGGGGAGTCACCCCGTTTGGTGCGGGGAGTCACCCCGTTTGGTGCGGGGAGTCACCCCGTTTGGTGCGGGGAGTCACCCCGTTTGGTGCGGGGAGTCACCCCGTTTGGTGCGGGGAGTCACCCCGTTTGGTGCGGGGAGTCACCCCCCCATTACGAGCCATAGCTCGCCGCACGGTTTTGCATAATGATTTTTTTTTTGGTTACCCCTAGAATGTTGAAACATGGTGCTCCATGGTCATAATAGTAGCTATACACACCATAAAAATGATGTTTCTCTGCTGCATACTTTTTGAGTTATTTCAAAGTATGCGTAAAATGCAAGGAGTCACCCCAGTTGACGCTATACTTTTTTGGCAGAGAGCAACCAGGGTTTGAAACACTTTCAAATTACATCGTATAATTTAGTTGAAAAAAACAATGGCACTGTGTGTAACAATATTCCCTGCTTGAACTGAGAGCCATCAGTAGTTGAATTACAATAAAAACCCTGAAAAATAGCACAGAAGGGCACAGAACTATGAAGAATTACTAAAGACATAAGCTATTTAGCATGTTGCGTGTTCATAAACACCTAGCACCTAACAAAATATAGCCTGGTAGAATGAAATTAGCTAGCTACCAGTATTGATGGGCATGAACCAGTAATGACAAATTGACTGCACAGAACATAAGTCAGCATTGGGATAGCTAAGATTGTTGACAGCTACCAGAATCGATGGGCATGAACCAGTAATGACAAATTGACTGCACAGAACATAAGTCAGCATTGGGATAGTTAGGATTGTTGACAGGGCTAGTATTGATGGGCATAAACCAGTAATGACAAGATGACTGCAAAAAACATAAATCAACATTAGGATACCTAGTTAAGAGAGTTGACAGATAATAAACTATGTTAGAACTTTGAAGCAATGAACAATCTTATAACACAATTCAATCCCATATTTATATGTTTATTTAACCAATGTATCATGAACAACAGGTCTATGAGTCATTATTGGAAGTTACATCTACCCTAGATACCATGGTAGCAAAATAAATAGCCAAATTGCTCTTAGCAATTGTAAATTCAAACCTTGGATGTTTTGGCATCCTCCACAACAACTGTGTGTGCCCGAGGCACACGGATGGTGCCAGTCAATTCGATTGCTTGCAAACTGGCCAGTTCTCCATCAAACATCACTTTGGCCTGCACAGATCAATAAATATTTGTATTAGCTATAAACTCAACTGCTTGGCTTGCCAATCATGCATAGAGTTCTATTAGGCAGCTAAGTCATTTCATGTAGCTACTAGAACATGCCACCTTGCTATTGATGTTTGAGCCAGTGGGCAGCAATGTCTTCTAGAAAATTGTTATCTATTAATTAACTACTTGGACACTTGGCTACATAGCTATAGGCTAGTTAGATTAAGAGACTCCTCTCCACCAGAGCTCTGATATGAGCCTTATTGAGATCCTTTGAAGGACATGCTTAGCTACATTTCAGCACGAGAGAATAAAAGTAGACCAATTCACTAGAAAGTCAGTATACATATATATTGTTCAAGAAGAAAATACATTTCAATTGTGTATAGCAATACCAAGCTGTTCAACATTATTGGAAGAATTCAAGGAAACTCTGTTGCTAATAGCTGGTGCTAGCAACATAGGAGTTTCCATGTTAGATCTGCTGTCTTTCAAGTTATTGATGTACACTGCTAATAAGCTTGTTATCTGCCAATTTATAGATGAAAGCTACTAATAAGCTAGCTACCTACTTAATTGGGGCTGCAGATTGGTTAAATTAACAAGTGAATATGCATATGTGATTAGCATAGCCTGCTAGCTAGTTTTGATTGGTTGGGTTGTTAAAATAAACTTACCCCTTCCTTGCTATTCCTCTTTAGGAATAACTTTCCTTTGTCAGTGTCGAAAGTCTCTCCTTCATTGATGCAGCCCCCTCCACCACGGCCAGTTGGATTCAGCTCTTGCAAGCCAAGTGTGGCTTTTATTTGCTCCAACATTGCTTTGGAAACCATTAAGAAGCTAAAACTGAAACTGGGTGTTCATGTCTGAAATTTATGAGTTTGGTTTCACCATTTCAGAAAGAACAGGTCAACCAATGACAAGCTGATACTGGAGTACACAAATGTTTTATATTACATTGACATTGTGAAGATGATTGATGATCGGTTGCTTGATTAATCAAATGCACCTGACAAGGTTTGTCATACTGTCTTGCTTTTAAAGCTTAGCAATGATGGAGTTAGAGATGGGTTGATGAGTTGGATTTGTTTGTTCTTGGTGGGCCATAACATGAAGGTGGTAATTGATGATGTCAGTAGTGGGTACTGGATATAGTGATGCGCTGAGTGGGGCTTCTAAAACTTCTGTTCTAGGTTCTGTCTAGGTTATGGTTCATGTATGCCACATTACTGCTGGTGTATTGTCTGTTTTCAAGGCATTATAAATGACTTGAAGTTGTAACTAGTCAAGCTAAAGAAGAGATAAGTCTCTGATAAATTTTTTCTCCAGAGGGACCTGTGTGTGGCCACTAGTTCTGTGGGAGCCTCATGGAAGATGAAATGATAGCTGAACAAGTGTGTAGAAATAAAGTTCTCTTTGAGGTCTCAAGGAGTGGAATATGATGAACCCATTCAATCTTTAGCCACTATTTGAGTAATGTTGACTTGAAGTTTGTCTGGTTTCTACGTGTTTGTTCAACACCAAGTTGAGGTTTGACCAGCAAGTCAGAGATTGTGGGACAGGTGTCTTGACTGGTCAATAACTTGTCAAGTTAAATTGAGTGTCATTGCACAAAGTTTATGGTTTTGGTTTTTGTTATGCAAATTAGGACCCTCATGGACTATTTTGTTTGTATGTGGGACACTAGTTATAATGCAACTTAAGGTTGTGGGAGTCTGTGCAAAGACAAAGAACTAAACATGTGGATGGATTGGCTGTGGTGAACTATGCATCTAGGTTCAGGCATCTTAGCAAATTTTCAACAGTAGGTAGGCTTTCAAGGTAAAACCTCAGCAAGTGTTGAAATGTAATTAGACAAGAGAATGCAGCAATTGATTGTCATCATATTTTGAAGTTGGTATCCAACCATAGACTACATCATTATGCATAGTCATGCCTTCAAACTCTTGACACCAGCTTTTGCACCTGGCATTACAAAGAAAATTTTAGGGGCCAGCAAGTCCAGCAGTGGAACAATCTGCTAGATTTGGTTTTGATACTGACTACCTGACAGTTTTCAAGCAGTCTGCTGTCCAGTTTTTTATTTTTTAATACTTGATTTTTTTGATAGGATAGGCCTGGTAACATCTTGTGACTGAGAAGCTGCCATAATCTCTAGTGTGCATGTGTTGAGTAGATTGGACATATATACTCTGTTGTTCTTTTCCAAGGGTAGCTAAGGGGTCCAATGTTGATGCACCCAGCCCTATGTCAATGCAACACCTATAAAAAAAAACACCACAGAGAATACAGTTAGAAGTAGAATAAATCTGATTGCAGCTGGAGTAAATTTGTTTAATCATGTATCTATGCCACCCATTATTGAAAAAATAGTAGAAATTTTGTTTAGAAGTTCACAAATCATTTTTTTTTATTTTCCTAAGCAAAAGCTAAGAACTATGCGTTTAAATAATTGCAAATGAACTCCATTTAAAATGATTAATTCCATTTTTTTTGCATGACAATTGTTGGACATCCCAGGTAACCTTTGACACTAACACCACTTGTTGAAAAATTATGGGGAAGGGGGAAGGGGCGGTCCAGTTTTGACGCATTTTTTCAAAACATTGCAAATAGATCCTTACTGACAGAAGCATAACATATGATTATGGATCTTATTAACAATGGTCATAATGTTTACTTAGCTGTTATATCTGGGCAACACTGTACAAACACTGCGTCAACATAGGGCCAACCTGAGTCAACATAGGGCCAGCACAAGTGCATCAAAAATGGGTCATTCAAACTGGATATGTCCCATGTGGATCAGAGTTACTCCAAATAGTGATCGTTGCAGAGTTATGCAGAATGAATCAACCACAGAGTTGCATATACTTCACAGCTCAGGCTGCAGAGTTTTGCACAGATGCAATACCTCTATCTGAAGAGATGTTCAGCAGGGGAGGGGAATGAGAGGTGTATAGGCATAGCTGTGGAGCAGCACAGGCCCTCTCATCTCGGCTGCAATCCAGATAGTGACGTGGGCGCAGCAAGAGGCCTTGAGTCAAGACCACAGGTTCCCAAGCAGTGACATGATTCAACAATATGCCACTGCTTGGCAGTGGCACTCTGTTTTCAAGACTGCCGGTTCCCAAGCAGCGGCGTAGTTCAAAAATATGCCGCTGCTTGACATCAGCGTGCTGCGGAAAGTGAGGCTTATATACTTGAAAATATCATATCAAATAACATGCTAGGATCATGAGGTGCAAGGGCAGTTGCCAAATATACACATGTTTGACACAGTCATTATTTTTCACAAATTTTCATTATTAAAAAATATGATAAATAAAAAGGTAAGAGGCACTGTTGGGTACATAATATGTTATTTATTAACATATGTGAAGCCCACAATTCTATCTCTTTAACTGTTTGACCTATGAGCATTTTTGTGATACGTCAACATAGGGCTAGGTTCATCAACATGGGCATTGTGTAAAGTCTTGACGCACCAGGTTCCTGACCCCCCTACAATGAAAAAAAGTGAGGATATTTTCATGAATATATATTGAAAGATGACAAATTTTGTGATTGTTTAGGTCTATATCCAAGGTTCTAGGCCTTTTGACCTGGCATCCCAATTTTTTGGGAAATGAAAAATAGCAAAAAAATGCGTCAACATTGGGCCCCTTCACCTACTGAGGACAAGCCTTCTTTCACTGGGGGTCTTACAAGACTATCGATTGTTATTATTTTACACCATCATTGTAAACTAATTCCAGTTTCAGTGCTTGTGTTGTAATGTCAGTTTTCATTTTGGTACCTAATACTAGCACACACTCCTGTACCATCCTAATTGGTTTCCCATGACTAGACAAGTTGGTTTTTAACAGCAAGACTGACCATAAAACAATGCGTCACTAACTAGACTGAAAACCGAAACACGTAGCTCTCCTAGCATGTGTTTTAGGTTAAACTTGCATTGTACAAGCTAAGTATCAACTCAACAACAAGGTTGTGAAGTAAAAATGTTGCAATGTTGTGGAATTGATGTCATTAGGCTGTTCAGTAAGGCACATGCGGTGAAGTGATAAGGCTATTGTAGCCCCAGCAGTTGGTTGAACGGTAAACCATTCAAGACAGGAACAAACAAGAAGTGTCTAACTTGGATATATCTCCACTTTCAGAGTGTTAAACTACAAAGTGAATAATTTCATAACGTCTAACTTGGAATTACAGAAATAAAAAGCTTCTTACTTAGGAGCATCACCATGGGATATCTCTTCATAAAGCATTCTGTTACAAAGCGTCCATCAACTGAAGTATATAACTTGAGAGTAAACAAAGCGTCCTACTGCGAAGCCTTTAAATGCACTCAATGACACTATTTAGAACAATGCCTGTAGCCTAGGTAACATCTAAATGCAAATATCTAACCGGGAAGAGCTTGCTACAAAGCGCGGGTCCTCAGCTTATTATGAATCATAGCTATGACCTCTAAGACTCCCGTCTCCTACCAACTCAATAGCTTGAGAAGTTAGCCAACCCTGATAATCTTGTGCTCAAATAGTGCACAAGAAATCAGTCCAGATTGAGAAAGGGATGGATTATGAATGATTTTTGGCGTAGACTATCAAAATGACACACTAGAGAATATCAACTGAGAACATTGTGCAGTTTTGATCTTACAAGGCCCAAAATGCACTGAACTCGCAACCATTTTCAAGCGTGCAGAAACAATATTCTGGACGTGCAAGCTAAGAGGTTGTGTAGTTAAACCTCCTTGCGTACAAGGCACCCACGCCGCATAGGGCAGGTCACAATGGTCTAGTGTGTACCCAGCCTACTAGATAGTTCTGGGGTGAGAAAATGGCTGGAGAAGAAGCCTACAAGTTTGCAGAACACTGGCATCGCAGCTGTGCTTGTTAAACTTTGCACCATTACCACTTCATTGACATCAGATGCCACCAAACTATTCTATCCTGAGGAATAAAACTGCATTAATTTCTAAAGCGCTATGCATATCAAATAGGTTCCAATCTTTCACATCATTAGCATTTCAAAGAAAATCTATTCATGAAATATCAGGTATAACTGGCAGTAGTAACTTCCATATAATTCAAGCAGAGATACATGTATCTAATAAAGACTGATATACCTGATACCTATTGAATAACGTAACTAAGTACAGGAGCTAAACGTCTTACCAATGCAATTATGTGAGTTTGGTCTAATATTAGCGGTCAGCGATCAATAATAATTAGGCTGCCACAGAGCCGCAATTTGGTTACATAAGCCCCAGGTTTCCCAATCCAAATTACAGTACACAATGAAGGTTTCGGATGAAATTGTTTTGCTTTATATACAATTTCCTTACAATGCTTGTTTGCGAATGAAAAATTCATCAACCCAATCAGTGGAGAAATTATTCAACATTTCATGTTGTTACGCCACCTCCTTCGTATCTGGCGCCGTCGATTCATACTAATCATACAGGTTCTAAATTTCAAATGTCCATTGGCTATGAAACAGGTACAGCAGAATAGAGCAGGCACGGTAGCATAAAACAGATACTGTTGCATATAGCAGGTACAGTAGAATAAAGCAGAAACAGAGGCTTAGACCAAGAACAGCAACAATGAGCAGGTACAATAGCAAAAAGCAGGTACAGTAGAATAAATTAAAACACAAAAGAACCCCTCAGGTCTCACTGAGTTGAAGATACGAACTGTCTCATAGATCGGTTCACGCGTGAAGCAGCTTGTGTAAGTAACATTTTGTATGTACGTGAAATAACGGCCAATAGGAGACCATTGTGAGGCAGAGCGAGCTCACGAGCACATAGCCTCCTTTAGATCGATCTTAGGAGGCGTTCTCAAGGGCGGGAGAAAGGAACTATGACACATAGTTTCTGTCTCTGATAAATTTGATCTCTTTCAACATTTCGTCACATAGATCACTAACGCTTTTTGCCCTTTAATTGTTTGAATATGTTAGTGCCACACAACGCATAAAGTTCAACGCCTTTATTCTACAAAACATGTCGCAATCCAAATATACTGACGCTAAGGTGAAGTGGTATTTTTTGGAGAGAGATCGGCTGATTTAATGGGTGGAACGATGTGCATGTATAATATCGGTGAAACTGGCGTAAGCGAAAAAGTCATTTTTGAACGATAATGTACGCTACATAATAGTTTTTTGTGATATAATTTCACGCAGCTTTATGAATGACAAGCAGGACATGATTCTTGGCGTTATTCCAATCAAAAAATCTTATTCCTTAACGCGAGCACATGTCAAAGTTTCATCGATCTACGAGATGGTGTTGGTGGTATCATCCCGTTCAGGGATGGTGGATCGAGTCTATGCGTACTGCATTAAAAAAAAAAGCCAGAGCCATATAAATATAACGTTGGAAATAAATAAGGTTATTTGGTAACTAGCAATCATGAGGGTTGTTGATGCATATCCGTCCTATAAGCAATACGAAGCTTTATTCGCAAAACGTGACATAATATGCGGTGGAAGTTTACATGATATTGATCAATTCACAAGTCCGTTTCGTACCAGAGGGGTAACGAATTCTTCTCAACCGTAGCGTCTTGTAAGACGCACATTGCCTTTTCTACGAAAAACTGTACCGCCTGCAGCTGCCGACATGGTTCGAAACATGGAACATGATTACTTGGAACGAAAAGATACGCGAAAATCAACAAAGGAACATGGGATTGCTACATTCAGGAACGTTGAAAAGAAAGCCATGGTTGGAGGCAATATTACAGGCAAAGTAACGAGAAAACTAAAGTCAAAGAAGAAGCATAAAAGAAAGATGAAATCGTGATGTCTATTATTTAATTACTTATAAATACCACTGTACATGCGCCAATAACGTTAGTTTCGGGTGAGGTTCTACACTGACAACATGCTTGGAGGATCATCTCTCAATATGACAGGGGTAGAAGCCCTACGGAAAATTATTAAATGGGCGTAATTGATTTGTTTCCCTCCGTCAACACGAAATAATTAATTGAATCGAGTATCGAGTCGAAATTTGAAAAAAAATATTCAAGTACAAACAGTAGCCTGTATGATGGTAGAATTGCCGATTTTTTTTGTCGAATCTCATATTCCCGGGTCCGATAATGAAGTGGTCGACATGAGCTCGTTGACTGCAGAATTTAAAATCCGTGTTAGAAATGCAGATGGAAGCGCGTTGGCTGCCGCTGCACATGTTACACTTGTTGACGGATTTTTTTCATCGCCTGTTCCAAAGTCACTCTATATTCCTAAATGATGTTCAGTGTAAAGGGAATAGTAGTTATACAGGCCTAATAAATGATTTCAACGCATATACATCCATGAAGAGCTCAGAGCTAAATAATAAAGGATTTAATATGATCTATAAATCGCTTCAAACACCTATTCCAGATAACATCGGTACAGTGAATTTTGCTAATCAAAACGAAAATGAGGCTTGGATTAAAGAAAGTGCGTGTCATGGTATACATATGATGGGGCCTCTAAGCTTTGATGTAGCGGGTAGCAACAGTTATCTATTGGATAATGTCAGCGTAAATATACGATTGGAGCTGGCAAAACCAAGTAGCGTTCTTCTAACACATAATAATGAATAATATATCTATTTTGTTCACTCTTGTAGATTATGGTGTAAAAAGGTTATACCATACCCTACAGCTTTGCTTGCTCTAAATAAATCGCTCACATAACACAATGACCCAATTGAATACATGTTTGATCGACCCGTTGTCAAAACAATCGTGTTTCCTACCGGTCATAATTCCATCTCCATTGGTTCATCCTTTAACGGGGTTGTTCCACATAAATTAGTTATGTTTCTCGTTGATCAAACGACACATAACGGCGCCTATATCGCAATCCAAACTATTTCCAACATAACGATTCACAAACGTTATCGTCGATGTGTAAGGGTTTGCAAGCCAAGTCCTGCATTGCTCTCCCCCACGTTAAATTATGTATGTATAGATATACAGCCTTTAGTCAGTGTAAGGGTTTGCAAGCCAAGTCCTGCATTGCTCTCCCCCACGTTAAATTATGTACGTATAGATATACAGCCTTTAGTATTAAATTATAAACTGTACAATGTAACATTAAGGTATCATACATATTTAAGTCATTGTATTAACCTCCACTGAAATGTGCCACAGATGCAGTATTCCCTCTGATGGCGGGATTCCCTCAGTAGTGGCAGTGCCAAAATTGTGTGGCGCCAAAGAACCCTGGAGGGCAGCCAATAAAATCGTGTGGCGCAAACAACCGCCTGAAGGCGCAGCCAATCAGCAGCTGGAAGCTGCACGTAAGAGCCTCAAAAGGTTGAGCCCAGGAATAAAGGAAAGTGATCATTTAAGAATAAAACATATTTAACA
>SDVV010020840.1:0-13244 GCA_016164225.1 Gammarus roeselii | reverse complement strand
TCGTGCTAATGGAACACCAATAACACTGGTTTGAAATCGTGCTAATGGAACATCGATAACACTGGCTTGAAATCGTGCTAATGGAACACCAACAACACAGGTTTGAAATCGTGCTAATGGAACACCAATAACACTGGTTTGAAATCGTGCTAATGGAACACCAATAACACTGGTCTGCAATCGTGCTAATGGAACACCAATAACACTAGTTTAAAATCGTGCTAATGGAACATCGATAACACTGGCTTGAAATCGTGCTAATGGAACACCAACAACACTGGTTTGAAATCGTGCTAATGGAACAACAATAACACTGGTTTGAAATCGTGCTAATGGAATACCAATAACACTGGTTTGCAATCGTGCTAATGGAACACCAATAACACTGGTTTTGACAGGGTAATTTTGTTTTCAGATGTTAGTTAGACAGAATAGGCCACTTGTGTGATTAGTTCCTTGTCATTACAATTTCCAGTACGTTAGTCTAAAGGTGCAGACGGAGTAGGTTACTTGAGGGACTGTTCCTGATCATCACAACATCAGCACGAGAGTTTCACCTAACAATCAGAATACGCACTCTATTAGCACTATAGTCGATATTGTCAACACATGCTAATAAAATAAAGGAAAGTACTTTTCGAGTGTGCATCGACGAGTACATACACGTAGACACGCACTGAAACAAGACCTGTTACTTGAATGAGACGTGTGTTGATAGTACTATGTTCCACAGCGGCGCGATGTCCCGTAACAGCGCTGCGATGTCCCGTAGTAGCGGTATGATGTCCCTCAGCAGTGGTGCGATGTCCCGCACCACTGCTGCGGGACGTCGCACAGTTTTAAAACGTGCAATGTCCCGCAGCAGTGGTGCGGGACATCGTCCGAAGAACAGTTTTAAAACGGCCTATTTAGCATTTGCCGTGTGTTATTGTTTAACACAGCAATTGAATTGAATGAAATGACCTCCTCTATTATATATCAGGCAGAGGAGGACTAGCCACACACTACCTCACCCCACGACCGTCAACAATGAACTGAGGAGAGTAGTGGCCAGGCACGCAGCTAATTTCTGCCCTTACACTGACGATGGGTCTATCAAAACACATAAACACTGTTATGTTGATACGGCACACACACTTCGCTTGCACTGGTGCGATTATTCAGATTATTAGAACGACCTTCTTAGGATGGCCGATTTAAAATTTGCCATGTACAATATGTAACATAGCAAATGCAGGTAACCTCCTCTATTTATATCTAGCAAAGGAGGAAACTAGTCATAACCACAACTCACGGCTGCCACTACAAGACTGTACGTATGTGCACGTGTATGTTCAAGCGTATGAACGCGTTAAATGAGTTTACGAAATATATAAAAAAACATCGAGGGATAACACCTCACTAACTTCAACAGACTATCTTGACTCTGTTATAGCTTGGAAATTTAAAATTTTGAAATTTTCGAATTTTAAATATTTGTTATACATTTTTTTAAACTCATTTAACACGTACTCCAGATATTATACCCTACACCAATATGGAAGGTGTATGGTCATTAAATGCAATAGTGTAAATATGCATTTCCGATCTTGTATATAATAGATATATAAATAATCCTGTACTTTAACTTCTAAGGTGATCTGGTTCATAGGTAAGATCATATACTAACATAACAGCTATACCGAAAATATCTGACATTTAACACTGGCTTCACGGGAAAAATGTTATTTTTACTACGATACCTGTTCAAATCTATAAAAAATTACGAAAACAACTATGATGTTATGTCTCTTGAAATCTACCCTTGACGTATAACAAATGTTAAAGGTAACACCCAGTCATGGTACAATACCTCAGACCGACCATGCATCTGTTCGTCCATCATCTCTGAACAGCGTCGAGCAAAGTCACGTCCTGGATATAACCAAGAATCTAAACACAGATACAGTGGTCATGAATGGGCCTGACATGAATCTCAAAGAGTGTGTTGGCATGACCTCAGTAAACCACTGCAAGAATCAGCAGCTTGTCGGATAACCTTTCTAACAAGCCCATGGAACTTAAAACCGACATCCACAAGAACTTGAAAAATTCACGTTAAACATGGATGAACTCCAAATGACTACCAAAGAGTGTAAACCACCTCTACACCAGGAGCCATCCATCTAGTAAATCGTCTTCTATAACGATTAACTAAACACTTGCTAGGGATCAATGACGAGATTCCACAAAGATGCAGTACGGATTTACACCTCTTAAACATACATTCCTATAATTATCGTGGAAAAAAAATCATACAACAACAACTTTAAAAATAAAAAAATAAGATTCTCTATTCTGCCCTAACCGATATTAAAAAACGAATAACACAATGGTATCCATCATAGTAAATCGGTCTACTTATACAAATAAACGTAAACGCAACGAGCTTTTGCCTTGGGTACTCTATAACTACTCCAAAACATTTAGGTATTTTCCTACGCTACATACACGATAAAGTAACAACAAGACCAAGTTTGTAACAAATACTATCTTCTATATCTATAATATCCACGTCAAACATTGTACCAAGATCTAAGAAGATATTTAAAACACTAAAAATATACAACATGTATCAGATATTATGTCTCTTGTAGAACTAATCAAAGCCCACCCTGTCATGACAACGAATTCTACAATGCTTTACTGGGTCACTTTCAGAAATCTACCCCTGATGTATAACACATGTTAAAGGTAACATACAGTCAAGGTAATATACCTCAGGCCGACCATGCATCTGTTTCGTCCAACCTATACCTTGCATTGAAGATGAAAACTCTACAGAGAACTACAAAACTGGAAGACACATACTATAACTCTCGAGTTATTACGAAGCAAAAAGATCAAATCTCTACCATACCAAAAACATACATACGAGAAAATTAGCATGTAACCAACCAAACAACTAACGTCAATAAGATACCAGGACATGCGACCAACATACAATGAAACCTATAGGAAATGATGAGTAATAGTTTTACTTTTATAGTAAATAGAAATCTGATGAAATTACTCTCCAACTCAGTCCAAAACAGGGTTAAATTAACATTTCTTCAACTAAAGTAACCACGGCGTAGTCATAACATAATGTCATACATATACATAGAAAATACTAAATGATGCAATAACCGATAAATTATGCCTGAAATACCGTGCTACATAGAAGATGCAAACCTAAAATATCAAACAAAATCCCATAACTGTATGAGTTAACTATTACAATTCCAAAAACAATACAAAATTCAACATATATCAACCGATGGTTACTTAGTATACATAACACAGTGTAATAACTTACAATAAATCCATGTCGTTCACTACTCTCGCTATAGGATATCCAACCGATACTCGCTAAGCAAAAAAATCGAGATAATAATATTAATAATAATAATAAAAGCTTCATTACCAACAACATGGGAATAGTATTACAATTGAGACATCTTATTTTAGGGTTACAGGGGGAACAAAGTTATAAAATTACCGCACACAACTAAGAATAAGTTACGGCATACAACTCTATCCTGCCTATGTTTATAGTAATTCTGTCCATCGCCTTAACAATGAGGAGGCTGCGAGCGCATCACCAGAGACGATTGCAACGAGGATTTCATTTGGGGAGTTCATAACCCGAGTTATAAGGCTGTGTGCCGCTTTACGGATCAATACCTTGATGTGATCTGATTGGTTTTCAGCAAAAAACCTGCTCTCTGACGTCGAGCGAGAGACCTGAATCAGCCGTCTATACGTGTCACTATAACTCACTGTCAATTTCTTCACGCTATATTGAAAGTATTTTCTCCACAGTGCATTACAATAAATCGGGTAACAATATGATTTGAAAATTTGGATTTTAGCTTCCCTTGGTGGAAACGAGAATTTTAGTTTCAGCATGTTACCAACTGCATTTTCCCGCCTTGTTTGCTTTGCAACATCCTTGTCATCAACGCAATCACCTTTGATGATGTGTCGTAGATATTGCAATTCATCCACATAATCCAGTGCAACACCGCCTAGTTTTATCACAGTCGATAAGAAGTAACTAGGATCCTTCGGTCTAACTAGCATACATACAGTTCCTGCAGTGGTTTATACAATATCATGAGGTATAGCAAAATTATTACAGATATCAAAAAGCTTTTGCAATGCTGAGAGAGTTGGTGCTAACCACACAACATCATCTGCATAACTAAGATTGTTAACACAACAGTTGGCGACATGACACCCTTGGTTTTCTCTACTTCTCTACTTAGAAGGTAATTCAACTCTTCAGTGCACACGATATACAACAGTGGCGATGCATGACCTCCCTGCCTAATTCCGTTTTACAATGATAAGTGGCCGATTTCGAACTGCCCCATCGCACTGCGAATTCATATTCCCTGTAGCAAAATACAAGCAAGTGTACAATATGAAGATGGGCTCCTCTCTCAATTACCTTTCTGAACAAAACCCAATGGTTTACTCTATCAAGAGATTTATTCGAGTATAAAAAAAACACTGAAAAGCAGGCGAGTTTCTACATCTGTAATACTAAACAGTTTGTTTCAATGCGAATATCGCCATTTCAGTTCCATGTCCCTCTTCAAATCCAAACTGACTGTTTGCGGTAGACAGAAATGTTTTTAATCTTGCAGGAACAACCTGCTTAAGAACCATGGAAATTGAGGTTGTAATAACAATGGGGCGATAATTATTTATATCAGAAGGGTCCTTCATTTTACATTTCAGAAGAGGAATCACAGTTACATGCATTTCCTTTCTTGGTAGCTCCTTGACGTGAATGCAGCTCAAGAGGATGAGAGCAAGCACTGCAGTCAGTCTGTGGTAAGCATTCTTGAACACTTCACTCGGTACGTCGTCATTTCAAACTGCTTCGTTATTTATGAGGCCTTTGACAATGCTCCTAACCTCTGCCACCGGAACAATTTCGTTAACAGCAGGAATATTATCGAGGGCGTTTTGCACCTATCCTTTATTCTCTTCCGTGTCAACAGAATTAGCAATGTGCTGGAAATGTTCCTCCCAGAACCCTGCAATGTTTGCTTCCCCAGTTACCCCCGCCCCTGCGAGTGGGAGCGCTTCTTTTTTAGTTTCAAGTGAACGAATTTCTTTCCAGAAATCTTTACATTTACCTTCTCGCAATTTTGCCAGAAGAGCCTGCGCACGCAACTGTTGCTCGTTCTCTCTCATAAAATGCGAGTTCTCTTCGAAACCGTGACTTTGCTATCCTCATTGCTACCGCAAGTTGACCTCCCCGAGGCCTTCCAGCAATATTCAGATTAAATACGGCGTTTCGTACAGCATAATTCCGTGCTCGTGCTCGTTCATTCCAACCTGGGACGTCATATTTGCTCGATTTTCTACTGCCAAAAATTCGCCGTCCTGCAATTAATATACACTGCCTTGTACAGCCATACAGCTCAATTATTCGTACGTTATCAACACCTTCGTTCACTCGAAGAAGCGTATCAGGGCTATATGTAAGAAGGACATCGAGCTCAGCAGAGAATCTGTTCAGTAGTCTCATAGTTTCAAATTCCAATCAATCGTCTTAACCTCGCGAGAGTTAGGTTGTCTAGAAGTCTGCATTCCCTCTACACTCAAAGTTACCCCTAAAACACGATGATCCGTGCTGGCAGCATCGGGCAGCAAGTGACAGGAAATTGTTGCATCTAATAACAGCGAGGAAAAGCAATATGATCGATCCATGAGGTGGAAAGAGAACCGTGCTTCACATGCGTGTACGTGTCTGGTCCTACCCGAACAGTCTACATTCGCTTGATAACGGTCCATTTGCAATAAGCGGATACATGGTAACACCGATATATCTGGTTCAAAACTGGATAATACGTTATGGAGTTTACAGATCCTCGTGACATAGCTGCTGCGTCAACCCAAAATACAAACATCAACCCGCCAACTGCCAAACTAATAAACCGTACTATTCTATACATATTATGTACATATGAAATAAATGACTGTAAATTACACAGAACATTACCTAAATTCAATATCAGGCTGGTACCGAGCAGGGCCGAACGCACACTAAGGCTGCATATCAACTTATAAAACATACCTACCACACTATTCCTATAGACAAATCGCGCTCTACGCGGGAGTCTATTATGACTCACGTTGAGGCTCTGGTTGAAATGAGGCTCAAATCATATCAAATTCTATAAACCATATATAATGATTAATGAACAAAACACACAAAATATCCTAATCCAACCGCTACGAATCCACCAACTAACCTCCGAATGAGTCAATTATACGCCAACTAGATACGAATACAAATATATATGCCAGAAAAAAAAATTATAATCCAGACATAAATATATCACGAAACATTCACTCAAAACATAGAAATATTGACAAATCAGTCATGAAGAAATTAATATTCAAATAACAGATAGGAGCAAACTCGCCTAACTTTCCAAAAGCCCATCCAACTTTTTTCCTAGGGGATCCCTACACTCCCCCCACTCCTACAGAAACGTGTTATAACAATAATCCTACCAGAACCGAATGACTATATGTAACGAGCAACAGTTAATGACCAAATATACCCCAATACAACCATTTAAAGAAGAAAAAACGTATATATATTTACAAAGAAAATCATAATTCAATAAAATCGAAAATGTTCATAGCATAACACCTTGCCAATGTATATTCGAAAGCATGGGGCCGAAAACTCCCGCCCCCTCCCACCACTTCGCGTCGCCCGCGTCATCAGAGAGTCCGACCCACATCCGGTCCCGCCGCCTGACTCCCGCCCCTACCCACCATTTATGGTCGCCCCTAGGTCGCCCGTTCGTACGCCCGTCGATAGTACTGCCTCGATGGCCGTTTCGTGGTCATATGCACTACTTGCGTATATGCACGAGTCGTTCAGAAACTATTTATTTGCACAGCTACGTACATAATATTATATTCAAACACGTACAGCAGAGAAAGGCAATCCGTTCACGCTGTATTTTCTACTCTACAAAAAATATCTTTCAGCACTCATTTCAAATTTGCGATTGACATCATTAATAAAAAAATAACGAACAATTATAATTAATTTATAGAGTCACTGTTCATTAAACGTTTGAATTTACTTCAAGAAGAAAATTCATTTATACAAAAAAATACGATCTGCTTGTGTAAATACTTGTTTGCACACTGTCTATTAAAAACGGGTAAATGCCGCTAGAGAAATACGAAGCGTATACATAGATTAAGTTCTAGGTCTCACCTAAAATGATAATCCGAAACACATACATGACCTTGACGTACAAATACGTCCATGGAAAATAATCACTGCACAAAGGGCTTGCTCGCTGCAGCAGTCATCAGGACCGTTGTGATCCACGAACTAGTGCCTCAGCGCGCACGCTATCTTATTGAGTTGGCCTTCATGCATGTGTCTCCTGTGAACTACTTTTCTTGTAGGACAATCGTTTTGGCGTAAATTCTAGCTATATCTGTACTCCAGGTAAGCCCTAGTTATTGTTACAATTCATTGGTGCACCATTATTGAAACTACAGAAGGACAAATCACGTGAATATTAAATTTGGATTTGGTATGTTTTTTCCACAAATTTCAGGACAAGCCTACAGTTCTCGTTCATTTTTTGAAAAAAAATGTATGGAATCAGACCAGCTAGCATTATCCATTTCATTCGTTATGTTTTGTAATCAAACAAGCGCCATCATAAGACTTACGAGGAAGTCTGGGTACAAACACTATAATTTCAGTGGTGAAGTATGAAATCGATAAAATTTAAATAATTTCGTCACTATACAAATCATTTCCAGAAACTAATATTACAAAAAACAATTTTAGAGATGGACTATCTACTACAACAGGTCCATACGTTTGAGCCCTCGTCGTGATTTGTATTCGTGCATTGTTTTATTTGATTATATATATATTTTTATTCGTGCATTGTTGATGATTAAATATATTTTTATTTCCAACACTAGAGAATTGCAGCAAGTTTTTATTATGGTGAAATGGGTGTCAACTACATTCAATTATGGTACCTGTGTAGCGGCGCTGTTTACCTAGCCTCGACAAGGTACAAGACGTTCGGCCGACATAAGTGGCATTACAGCCACTCAAGGTCAATCCAACAGAGGTCGACGGGTTGACTTGCGGTGTGAGCGAGAATAGGGCTGACTGTTTGGATAATTTCTAGAAAGCTTGATTTTGATTGTGGCTGCGGGAGCAGATACTTTGACGATCCCCCCGATAATTCCTTTGATTTTATTCTCATTGCTATCGAAGACAGATGTTAACGTAAACACGGCTTGTGATTTTCTCTGGTTTTGATGGACAGAAGGTGACAACAACGTTGTCCGAGATCATCTCTAGTTTTAAGGGACAAAATGTAACAGCAACGCGGTCTGAGATCGTCTCTCGTTTTAGGGAACAGAAGGTAACAGAAACGCGGTCTGAGATCATCTCTAGTTTTAGGGGACAGAAGGTAACAGCAAGGCGGCCTGTGATCATCTCTGGTATTGAGGGAGAGAAGGTAACAGCAAAGCGGCCTATGATCATCTCTGGTATTGAGGGAGAGAAGGTAACAGCAAAGTGGCCTGTGATCATCTCTGATATTAAGGGAGAGAAGGATACTGCAACGGGGCTTGCATGCGATGCATCTACGGCAGAGGGTAACAGCAACGGTAAGTGTAATCATCGTCCTATATTTACAGCCGTTGGCGTGTCTGCTGGTCGTTGGGTGGCAGTGTTTCGCTTCTGTGTCGCGTGCTTCCCTGACAGAATCTCCAAGGTTTCCTGTGAGGACAATTGCCCGGGGACAATTGCACGAAAGTCCAACCATCATAAACATTGACCGTTTGCTATTAAGGTTAACAAGTTGGAAACATTTGTTATTGGCCCAATACTGTTTGTTAATTAGGGCAACAGAGCACCGTGAATTTTTGCAACAAGCAAATACACTTCCTAAAATCAGTAGCCTTGTTTAAATTTATTTCTGGATATCATTTATTATGTATTTATAATTGTAATGTTTTATTGACGATGTATTGGTATTAGTTACACATTTTCTCGTTTTATAAGCTAGTAAGACATTTCACAGGGACACCTTGTATATGAAACAAAATTTCTGTCATTCACAGCGACCACTCGCGATTTAACAAGGACACATTTGCCGGCTTCCAACGCAAACGATCTAAATATATTACCACTTTCAGATATTAATGACACTCACCAAGATAAAGTGACAACAAAACATGATGACAACGTTTCCAAATTTTCTCGACATTTTTTCACTTAATAATTGTTATTCATTTTGTTTCTGTTCCTGAGACCAAAAAAAATGTTACGTAGAGTTTTGATTGTGTCCAGATGATACAAGATATACCATGGCTGTGGAATGTAGTAATAAAATGAGGAAAGGTGTAATGCTAATTATCACAATCGCAACTATTCGAAGATTTCGACGTCAATTGACTGTTTCCAAGCAGTAAAAATTTGTGGTAATCTTCAATGCTTACTTTATTGAGAAGTTAAAGTACCACAACAATGCATGATAACAGTCCTCTCGATCAATCGTCAGAATCCGGGCGATTGTTCATCTTTTGTTAGTGCAGAAAATTTTAATTGATTATGACAGACGTTTATTTAAATTTACGAAGTTCACGGTTTCTGATGGCAATAAATTTTCAAGCTCGAAGCGTCCGGAGCATATAATTTCTGGTTTTGAGGATCATTCCTTGTCTCAACGATGAATAAATTCACATTTTCGAAAGCCAGCAGCTTTGTACCTGCCTATTTACACTTTTTTCGTTTCATAACTACATTGCATCATTTTGTAGCAAAAAACTTGCACAGGAAATTCATTTTCAGACATCTACCTAGAGCGAAAACTCATCAACGCCCTAATTTCTCCTTTTATTACCACAAAGAGTATTTTTTTCGTGAATACCCGCCCATTGATGGAAAATCATCCATTCATGGCGACAACTGGTTGATAATCAGACACATTTTCAAAATACTTGGACCAGTGTGAAATATGCAAAAAATAAACTTACCCAACGCCACTCATCAAACACTCGTCACTTCTTGTGTTCTTGTATCTATTTATGACGGAAGTCGTCATATTTCACTCCTGTTTGTTATATTTTGAACTTTAAAGGACAAAATGAGGAAATGCAAAAGATTTGTGAACCGTTGAACGGTTGACGTTAGCCTCTGATAAAATGTTTACAAATATCTAATACTTGTTAAAAGATTTTACAAAAATACTTACAAATCAAACATCTTATTCATCTTTCATTACGAATTGTCAGTACACAACGTAATTGGGTGTAGTGTCACACACTGACAGAACAAATCACTAGAATACTCTAGTACAGCCTGAAATAACATGAATTTTCTCGTTATAGAACAAGTCCTCTCACTCATTTCGGACGCTTTGAACGAATACGCTGTTGCAAACAGTAGGGACACGAAAACTTTGCCGCGTGCAACAAGAAATTGTATACGAAGTAAATGTAATTGTTGATATCGCTGGATGATTCTTGTATTTAACTCATCAAATAGCGAAAAATATACTCTGCTTTGCGAATGAGCCCATTACAGAATTAATAGGCTTGCCACTTTTTCCCTGCCATTTGATTCGAATTTGCAATATTGCTAATATTGGTAAACACTTGCAGTTGATGCCGATGTGAAGTCGCGTCAGTTGAGTTTATACAACTGGGGATGGGTTGACGTTATGCATGTTTGCTTCACGTCAGTTTTATGACCCGAATGGGTCATAAAACTGGCTCCAGATGTATCTAAGCTGAATTCAACTGTTGCAGCTGGCCAGTCTGCTGCCTGATTTCAGGAGGTGCAGGGTGACGCAACAAAATTCTTCAAATGGTTCAAATTGGTCTCCAGCCTCTGCCAATTCAGTCTCTAACATTTGTCAACACAAATAGGATTTATTTAAAATCTGTTTCCAGATAATATTAATCAACGATGGGACTAATTCCATAACTGTCAACATCATCGCCTGAGGATTCAAAATTGGTCACTAAATCATCTCTGGAGATTTAATTTGCCAACTCATGCAAACTGGTCTCCAGCCTCCTTCAGTAATTTCTTTAAATAACATTTGCCGTGACATCATTACAAATGCAAGCTATGAAAGATAATTATCTTACTATCGTCATTTGTGTTAGCCAATAGGAGTACATGGTCAACAATAAGTTGACACCCCTAGCTGTCAGAGGAGGCAGTTCCCTCTTTGGACTCAACTGGACACCCTGCTGTACAAACATCCTGTTAATCTGAAATTATCTATGACATTGTGTAATTACTAATATGTTTGAATCATATACTTCAAAATCTTATGCAAAAATAATAATATATCAGTATTTTTCTATTTAGAAAATAAATACTGATATATTATATACAAATACAAAAGCACAGCATCAATGTCTCCTGCAGGGCTTTGAATTTTCCTAAACAATTTTTTTTAGGCACTTGACAATCAATCTTTACTTATGACAATTCTATAAATATACTGTGCATGTATCAAATTTCTGTAAATATCTAATTTGAGTGTTGTAACGGCTAATTCCAACGCTGCTGTCAAAATTTCATATCATGGATGTTTGGTGCTCGGGAATGAAGGGCAGGGAATCACCTCGGGTTGTCAGCTGCGGGGAGTCACCCCTGATCGACGTTTAGAGCTAAGGTGAACACCGGCATCTTCCCGCTGGAATTTTATTCTAATTTTTCAGAAGTAATAGATTATTTTGAGTCCAGCAAAAACGAGTTGTCCACAGCCAATCACAATGTTTATTTATTTTCACGTTCATGCTTGCCAGGCTGGCTCTTTGCCTATTTAGATGCCAGTCAAAATACAAATAGCGCAGGGGATTAGCTCCTCCATTTACTATAGAAGGGCTAAATAGTGTCAAAATTCAACTTAAGTTTAGGCTTTTGACTTAAAGTCCAATGCTTTGTTGTAAATAATGATGCAACTTTTACAAGTTCTTAGTTTTCAGACGAAAATTTTAGAAAGGATGAATAAACTACTGAATAATAAAACTGATTCTTTGCATTTAAAATTACCTTTCTCTCTCGGTAGATAACTTAGGTAGCATTATGAAGCTTGTAAATAAAGATGCTGATTCTGATTACATGAAGTAGGCAAGGCATGAACAAATAAATGATCTGCTTCTGCATTTATTATTTATACATTTTTTTATGCAGAAATTATGTCTTTTCTTCAGGAGATGGCCCATGATCTCTGCAGACATATTTTGCTTTATGCATATCAAAACACTCTAATTTAATAATCAATATTTATTTTTTTACGATTGTTTTTTGGCTCAAAGTTGTCCAATACTCTAAACAAAAAAAAAATATTTGAGAACGGAAGGAATATATAATTATCAAAAAATTTATGAATCGTGCCAGGACACTGCCACAGTAGCACTCATGCATCCTTCTCGACCATAGTAAAAAATTGTCACTTCATTCTCTTCGTTTCTTAATGTTATTTTTTTTAATATTTATGATAGATACTATTTAGTTATCTGGGGAGCAAACATTTTTGAATTTATGAATGCTGCCATTGCATCACTGATATCAATGCTTTTTTATTAATTTACTTGTATTAAACACTGGAACTGACTGGGTGTTCACAATTCCGTTGCATTGCTTCCCTTACCCCAATATAGCAAGTGTTGCTTGTTTCCAAGATAGGGTTGCTTGGCACCGAATACATTATATGTTCAGCAGAAAAGTGAAAATAAACGTTTTTGCTGCACAAATTATAAGATATGAGTTGCTAGCTAGCATATTTAACACAAAACAGTGCCATTGAGGCAAAACAATCTTAACTAAGAAGCTGGGTATTTGTAGTAGCGTAAAGTACTGCTAAACGCAATTTTTTGATTCGAACAATGTAATAGTTAGGATGTATCTAATTGCGTTGGGTGTCCAACTTAGCCTCTATGTTACTTGGACATTGTAATTATTAGTTACTTTGGAGTCAAGTTAATTATTTTTGGGTCAATTTAAATACGTTTGGGGACCTGAGTCAGATAACAGGCCAAAGAGGCTTACGACTGGTTTACGATTGGGTTTCGGTCGGAAGATAGTTGACTCAGTCATTCAGACGGACGGACGGCTTTCGGATTATTCGTATGTTAATAGGCTATATAAATAGTTTGTTTACATATAGAAATTT
>SDVV010020839.1:0-13244 GCA_016164225.1 Gammarus roeselii | reverse complement strand
TTTTTATGTCATGCATGCGGATGGTTCATGTGATAGCCAATAGTGCGCACTAATTCCAGTTCCTATACCTGTGTTGACATTGCTGTTCTCAGCAGCATACTGGCGCGCATGGCTGTGCTGGCCTCCCCCGGCTCTGCTGCTCCCCACTTGATGTGGACCTGCTGGAGGGGGCTGCAAAGGTAAGAGATCAAAGGTAAGAGACATCACCATTGCTCAAGGGACAATAAGGAGTAGTAAGTTGGTGAGAAACATTTAAACTATCGAGAAATTCCGCAAAATCATGAGAAACAAACTCCAGGCCGTTATCTGTCAGGAGGGTGGATGGAAGTGCCCGTAGAAAAGGAAAAATTTTGGATGCTAAGGCCTGAATGATAGTAGAACTTTGCTTATTCTTGATTGGCACTACCGCTACCCACTCTGAGTAGTGGTCCACTGTCACTAAACAGCCAACATGCCCTGAAGGGGTCTTTGGAAAAGCTACAAGATCCGCTGCCATGAGCTCAAATGGATATTGCAAATGAATTTTAAGAATCGGAGGTCTTAGTACAGTGGACAATTCTTTGAAAATTTGACAGTGATGGCAAGTGGTGCAAATATCATTACAAATTCTATATTTTGAAGGATGCCAAACAAGATCCGCCAGAATGTCCATGAGTTTGTCTCTCCCCAGGTGTGCAAAGCTAAAATGTACCGACAAAGCAAGGTCCAGAGCTATGGAAAATGGTGCCACTATAACAGGTGATGGACTATTGAATACCAGAATATCATTTATGATCGAAAGGTTGTTCTGATGGCGGATAAATGGTTTTAGTTCCTCAGACCACAAATTAGTTGTGACATCATTCAAAAGATCATACATTAATAAATCAATAGTTGGATCTCTCCTCTGAACAAGTGAGATGGTGTCACCACTTGTCAGAAGGGAAATGCCTGATATAGTGTTTGACTGGCCAGTGAATTCAAAACGTTAGTCATTATTGACAAAATTCATAGACAATTGGTGAGATTCTAACTTTGGGTCATCTGTTTGCACCATGCAAATAGATTTCTTTAAATGACCAAGTAAGTCATCCACAACAATTCCTGCAATAGTCTGGTCTTTATGTTTACATGAACCTTGGGAAAGGTCAATATTAATGTCATGCTCAGTTATAAAATCCAGACCTAAAAGAAAACAGTAGGGCATGATATGATCAGGGACAACAGCAAACTTGTAAGATTGGGGCATCTGATAGTCACCAATGCCAAAAAAAAGCTGAACAGTATGTGTGACTGGTGTTCTTGCTCCAGAAAACCCCACAACATCGCACAAACGTTCACTCTCTACCACCGCATTGGCAATCCTTCTGAGAGCTTCATATGACACCAAACTCAACTCTGCACCGGTGTCAAGCAACAAGCAAAACTTATTCAATCCAATCCTACTATAAACTAATGGTTGGGAGCCAACAGGATGCATGCACCTGACTCCTACTATGGGCGCTAACGCTTCTTTGAGGGATTTGGACCCAACGAAGAGAGATCTATCGGGTTGCCTTACAATCATCAAGCACCTCCACGTGGTCAGTGGTCAATGTCTGGAACGCGGACGTTCACTCGGAGTG
Source organism: Gammarus roeselii (assembly GCA_016164225.1). Taxonomy (NCBI): domain Eukaryota; kingdom Metazoa; phylum Arthropoda; class Malacostraca; order Amphipoda; family Gammaridae; genus Gammarus; species Gammarus roeselii. The sequence continues at coordinate 11,640 of SDVV010020839.1, read as the reverse complement.
CTGCACCAGAGTGTGGATACTGTGGGAGGCTCAATCACACTAGTAGCGAGTGTTGGCGTGCATCCAAAGCCTGTTTGATCTGTGGTAGGGATCATAACTTGAAGCAGTGTCCTTGGTTTGACCCCAGTCATCGCTCCAGATCTCAGGGACGAGCTAACAGGAGTCCGTTAAACTGACGGGCCTTGCTGGTAATGGGGCACCATCAAGGCAAATTTTTAATTCTCCCAATACACCCATGGATGAGGTCTTCACACCACCACCCCGATTGTCCTTTGAACCCTCTTTGGAGGCAATAACCAAGCAGGGTGAGGCCACGGAGAGTGGTGAGGATGTGCAGCTGAGTGTGGTCGGCGAGTCAGAGGGGATAAATGGGTCGACAGCAAAGGATAATCACCCTGCCCAACATCTTAACTACAGCAGCTCTGAAGAAAGTCAGCATGCTGTTCCTCAGTTGACTGAGCTTGCAATTCCGGTTGCCAAATCCCCTTCTGGAGTCTGCATGTTAAGCGGCACTTCCGCAGTATGCAGAGAGGCCAGAGGGACCAGCGTGCTGTCTACCACCACAGAGGAAGATGAACAGACCTCATTCAGCAGTCATGAGGGAACAGACGCCAATTTTGAGGAGCTAGCACAAGCTGGGAGCAGGACATCCATCGGCGTCCAGACTGGCAAACAGGTAGTCGTGCGGAGTACTGGGGAGACATCTGTAGATGATGTTGAACAGTTGAGCTTCTGCCACGCAGGTACTGGCACCACGGGGGACGAGTGTCCGGGAGAGCCTTTTATTGACACTCCACGGTTAGGTTCAGTTCCTGGGAAGCAAGTTTATTTACTGAGAGAAACAACCCAATTATTGCGTGTTTTGGTGGATATTGGGCCTAGTTCTGCCCTAGCAGTTGTTGATACAGGGGCCATGACATCATTGATTTCGGATAAGTTGGCTGACCGACTGGGCTTAGAGATAATGGAAATGGAACGCATTTTAGATATGGTTGGCAAACGTCCAGTGATGGTTTCTGGATGCACCACCGTACCAATTTCCATTCATGGCGTTCCTATGGGGGGTCTGCATCTTTCGGTGTTCCCTAGTGAGATCAGTGTTGATGTGGAGTTGGTCTTGAGTTCTGATTTTTTACAAAAGAACCAAATTGAGTTGCGCCTAAGAGACCGGATCTTGATTAAACATGCTGGCAATGGCGGTGCCACTGAAATTTATTTGGACAATGAAGGGGCACCTTTTGACACCATGCTTTGCAACCAAAGGTGTTATGCTGCAAGGGATATTTGTGTTAAGGGGGGAAAAGTTGAGCTAGTGCCAGTCATCTGTCCTGCCTTGGAACATAGTCATAACCAGATGATACTCTACTCTGAGACAGCTTTAGAAAGTGATTTAATGGATCGATTGCATGGATTTAGCAGAGTGATTGATTCTGAGAGCAGACTGATCTTGATGGTTGCTAATGAACATGACACTGTAATTAAGGAGGGGTCTTGTGTTGGATCCGTGTCAACAATGTTACAAATACCCGAGGACTATGAGCAGGCAGGTCAGGTCTGATCTGATGAGGTGCTGAGAGAGAAGGTGCCGCTTCCCAAATTAACTGTAGCCCAGCAGGTTGATGTATTTGCAGCCCTTAGTAGACACAAATCTGTATTTAGTGCTGGGGACTCTGATATAGGACATGCCTGTGTGACTCAGCACCATATCAAGTTGTCAAATGAGACCCCAATTTATCAAAGACCCAGGCAGTTTCCTCAACCCATTACTGATGAAATAGAGAGACAGTGCCAAGAGCTGAATGCCTTGGATATAATTGAACCTAGTATGTCACCATGGTCATCCCCTGTTGTTCCGGTGCGGAAGAAAGATGGGTCTGTCAGAATGTGTATTGATTACCGCCAATTAAATAAAGTTACAATCCCTGACAAATTTCCTGTTCCAAATTTGTCCGATTCTATTTTTGGTTTACATGGTACAAAATTCTTCACTCGGTTAGATTTGGTTAGGGGCTATTATCAGCTGCCCATTGATGAGCAAAGTAGGCCGTATACTGCATTTTCCACCCAAAGGAACCACTGGCAGTTCAAACAATTACGTTTTAGCTTGCGCAATGCACCTTCCGCGTTTCAAAGGGAGATTCAAGCGGTACTGAGCACTTTTCCATCAAGTAAAGTAGTCGCATATATAGATGACATTCTCACTATGGGCACTTCTTTTGCAGACCATCTTTCTCTGGTAACCAAAGTTTTGCAGACGTTAGAAATGTATCATATAAAAATAAAGCCGTCAAAATGTGAGTGGTTTAGGTCAGAGTTGGAGTTCTTAAGCCACATTGTGAGTCAGTCCAGCATTAAAAAGACCCCAGAGTACATAAAAAAAAATCAGAATATCCACTGCCCCAATCTGTTGGTGAACTAAGGGAATTTCTTGGCCTAATAAATTTTCAAAGGAAGTTCCTTCCTAAATGTTCAGAAATCCAAAAAACATTATCAGCATTAACCGGTGGCCGATGACGGAAAGCTCTGACCTGGACTGAGGAGATGGCTGAAGCATTTGAAACCCTCAAATCAGAAATGATGACAGATTTATCATTAGCATACCCTGATTACCATGATAGTGCAAGTAAATTAGAGTTATATGTAGATGCATCTGCAGTTGGTGCAGGGGCTTATCTTGCCCAAGAGCAAGAAGGTTCACATCGCATCATAGGTTTTGCTTCCATGACATTCTCACATTCACAGTTAAATTATTCTACTTTAGAGCGTGAGTTAACAGCACTCCGTTGGGGAATTAAAACATTTCAACCTTTCTTGTATGGTGTAGAATTTGTGTTTTTCACTGACCATCAGCCTCTCGTCCACCTGCATAACATGAAATTAGTATGTTCCCGGTTAACCCGTACATTGAAGGAATTAGCAGATTATGTGATCGAGATAAGGTATGTGAGGGTCACTTGAATTCTGCTGCAGATGCTTTGTCCAGATTAGGTAGCAACCCACCAACTAAAGGTCTATCTGAGGCAGAGCCTCTTTTGCCAGATGGTTGGTTGTAAATGGTCCTCCAGTAGCTGGAGGTGGAGACTCATTGTTTGTAAGTTTGCATCGCTCCTTGAGAAAGACATTGGGATACCAAGTGCCATCTGACTTGAGTTTAAGAGAGAAGATTGTTGATGAATTACTGGGCAATCCAACCCGTTATAATCTCAAACTTAGCCGTGACGATTGTAGGGAACTAAGACTCATGCGGGGCAAAGGCCAATTACCATCATTGGAAGTCTTAATTGCAGCAAGTTACCTTTTCAAAATTAAAATTCATGTATACTTTTGGACTAATCAACCAGTTATTTACCAATATTCTGACTATTCTGACTCCCTCTATTTGCAATGTATAAGTGGGATTCATTTCAACCCCTTGCTTGAAGTGCGTAATTTCTCTCCCCCTGATCCTAGGTTTTGCTCGGTAAATTTGATCAACCACATCTGAGGTGATGATCAATGCAAACAAGGAAATGTGTGTGACAATTCTGTTGATGAGAGAGACCTGGAGAGTGGGTGCCTCGGGGAGATAATGACCATTGATAATTGTGTCACCTGCAAGCATCCTGTTGGCTCCCAACCATTAATTTATAGTAGGATTGGATTGAATAAGTTTTGCTCATTGCTTGACACCGGTGCAGAGTTGAGTGATGCAGACCCTGAGACTGTCTAGGGGTGGTATCATATCTTTGAGGTACATGTTGCAGTGCTGTCTGGAAGTCCTTGCTGGCTGACCACATGATGGTTCTACTAGTCTTCTCAGCTTGAAGTTTCTTGGCCAGCCAACTGATGTGCTTGAATGATATGTGTCGGCCTGTTGATCGGGTGGCACAGTGGGCTTGCTCTGCATCAAGAATCTTGGTTGAAATCGAGGATGGAATTGATGCAAAGAAATGCTGACGGAGACTTCTGGCACATTCCACTGGTGACTAAGGATATGCCAGCTCTGCCAGTTCCACCAGCCTAACGGCATAAAGATCCAATCCTTCCATGGAATGGGGAACAGCATCTTTTAATTGCTGACGCCAATAGGACTTGCCTCCTACTTTCCGATCCTGATAAAATGAAAGTAGTTGGTCCTCAATGAATTTGTACTTCAGTTTACAGCTCCCCTTGATCTTGTAAACCTCCAGAAGCGGTCCAGTCAAAAATTTGGCCAGCTCTTGCATCTTGTCATGATCATCACCATCAAACTTCCTGTCAATGTATTTTCCAAAGGTGATGAAAAACTCCTTCAGAGAAACACGACCGTCCATCTCAAAGACAGGAGGACTAACAACATCAGGTTGTTTACTGGTCGATCGATAACTGCGCTGTCTGTAGTGACGTGCAGATGGCATGGGAGGATCACTCTGTTTAATGTTGCTGTCCTCCAAAGATTCCACGGAGCTGGTAGTATCTCCCACAGCTTCCGAGGATGACACACACAAGTCAATTACCGAGGTATTCCTCCCATGCTTCTCAGTCTTGGTCTTCTTGGCTTTCTTCTTGGTAATCTTCCGTGATGTCTTAGGAATCACACTTGGCATTGGTGGTCCTGTGCCCATCGACGAGCCGTCACTAGTGCCTAATGTCTGACCACCTCGGCTTAGCCCATGCACCGAGCCAGCTCGGGATGCTCAGCCAAACTATGAGTTGGATGGAGTTGCTCTGTCACCATCCACAAGAATGTGTGTACAATGATCAATTGCTGGGACCTTTTTCCAGTAATTACTTTCAGCAATTGCCTCCAAGGTGTTGTACCAATGCCGGTAGGTCAGGCTGTCATCACCAGCGTTGTCCAGAATACACAAGTCATGGACTTTGTTGACAAGCTTCTTAAGGTGACCTGCCGCTACTCGATTCCGGTCCTTAGCCATCTCGACTGATCCTCCTCCCCAGCGTGGGAAGAGAGACCAACAGAGCTGATCTATCTGCGGTAGAAAGTTGGCGCTGATGTGGCAGCCGAACCAAAGCTGAACAAAATCTGCTGCAGGTAGGTGGTCCTCATCACAGGAGGATGAAGTCACCATGGTCTTCGTTGCAGCTGCTGCCAAATCACCGCCACTAGCGCCAGCAACAGCCGACCAGCAGCTACGACCAAATGTCTCGGCTCCAGGCAGAGGAATGCCCTGAGCTCGTGGGAGGAACTTCATGGATGAAGACGCTTCCAAGTCACCAAACTCATGCTCCAAGGGTTTAGGTTTATTTGGTGAATTAGGCATTAAGGATAAGGATTTGGGAAAAGGATAAGGTAACTGTTAACTGCCAGTTCAGGATAACCACTAATTACAAAATGATTAATGTTAGGTAGGATGAAAAGGATCCCATTGGAGATGCCAATATTGCCGTCCAGCTACGGGTGGGACAATATAGTCCTCTTTTCTGTTTGGAAGGCTCTAACTTTGTGGAAGCTCAAATCTGACTATTGACTCATATCAGGTATAAATTGAAGAACAGGTCTCCAAGTAAACTATATTGAATTATTCTTCAGTACAAATGGTTGTGGATGTTCAGAGGAGTTGGGGAATTAGGGAGCTGGGAGGAACAAGGATTAGGAATGACACAGGTAAGGATCAATGGATTATAGGAGCAAAAGGTGGTCAGAGGAAAGGAGCATGAGAAGGTGACCATACTGAAAAAGAAATATGAATGAACTAATTAAAAATGAATCACTTTAATTGTACAGAATAGGACTCTGATATCCTTAGGGGAAGAATTAACTTACGGATCTTAGAGGATACGAATAGTTTGAACTATCATGCAAGAAGCATACTGAAGCAAGAACAATAAAACAAGAGACTAAATAGGAATCAAACAAACAATTAGGGAAGGGAACTGCAATTTAGCAAATGGGTATTTAACGTTAACCAAGGAAAAATAACAATTTAAGTCAGAACAAAAATAAATTAGCATGGGAAATAATTCACAAGGCAATACAACAAAACACTGACATCATTAAAAGTGCAAATGCAGTTATCCAGAAATGATAATATACTAAATCAGGGAGGGCCAACTGGTGTACATAACCTCAACAACCCTAGGACTCAAATGTTTTGGCAGAATTGGGAAATACGTTCACGTAAATCCAACAACTAAAAGCAAAAAGGAAACCAAATTGCAATCCAGAAAAATGGATAAGCTTAGGAAGCCTACACAGAAATTATTAACTTAAACCACTCACACATCAGCGACACCCAACTGTATACTTACGAATCCACTGAGGAACACAAATGAACCAACTCACCCAGCAGAGTAGCAGCCAAGGCAATTAAGTTTACACAGGTAGTAAGCACTCTGGGTAAAGCAGATCAATCAAGCAGGATATTATACATAATTAAATAGTATGACCTGCAACAAAACAAAAGAAAACTTATTATCTAAGATATAAGAATACACACATGAATGAACAAATTTAGACAAATGCATAGGTATGGACCCATGTCACAAGGGAGAGAACAATGGCTTGGCTTAACAGTAGTAAGCCCCCCGGCCACATACCTCCCCACCAGCACAAGCTATACTGTTCAAATTCACCCTGTGAAGCAACAACTAGAATGGCCGCCACTGCACTGGTCATTATCTTTCAGACGTTCAACAAACTGGGACAACTTTGCCGAGCACGCATCTCAAACAAGCTTGCTACATCAACTGTAGCAATTGGGTTTTCATGTTAACTCAATCACCGTAGTAACATCCAACCCGCGGGATAGAGCCACAGTTGCTTCAAGTAATATTTCCAAAAACCTCTCTACAGATCATTTAATCTTATCACCCTATCACAGGTTTGAACGCATTGACAAGTGAAAAAGTGTTCAAGTGGAAAATCTTACCATGACTTTATCACAAATGAATAACAGCTATAACTGTGCAATACTGCAACCACTTCGTTCAAAGGATGACCACCTCAAATATGAACTCATCAACAAGGTACTTCCTGAAATTGCACCAACCCCAAATCTAATGATGGACAAATTCAAAACAAAATAAATTGACTGCATTGTTTCACCTACCAAAATTAGTTTACACACTCTCCTCCCTCCCTTACAGGTGAAACAATAATTATGCACTAAGAATTAGAACCATCGCATGGTCCTTGCATATACCACCCCCAATTGCATCCATAGATTATTGGAATTAATAATTCACCTTACCCAATGAAGGTCAGATTACCCAAAGCACATTTAATCTGGATGTTCTCTGTTCCATAGAACAACAGACTTCCATTCAATAACTATCCAATTTCATTAGTAAAACAAAAATATCTAATCATTACTTAGTTGTCTGCTATCTTTCCAGCCTCTGCATCTGCTCAGTGTCCTTGGCTGGTCTTGGAGTCCCAGCAAGCAGTCCTGGTTGCCTGCAGGGATACAGGAATAAGTGTGTGGATTTGTGGTTGGATTGTGGGGGTTGTGAGGGTTCTTTTGCTGTCCCACAGCTCTGCTGTGAATGATGGTGGTAATTAATGTTAGTGTCTTTTCAGGGTGGGTTGTTTTAAATTTGAAACTAATACCACAGATTAGGTTTATAATTTTTCAAGTTAAAATTTGGGATTTTTTATCAGCAAAGTTTTGGATTATAATGTTTTATTTGTCTTCCTAATTTTAGCTGTTGCCTGGAGATCCAGTGACAGTGGGTCTATCATGTCATTCTTGGATGACAGTCCAGGTAATAATTTATAATTGTTGTTCCTTTTCAGGTCGATGGTTGAAGGTTGTTTTGCACTCATACCTGGGAAGTTGTCCATGAGATCATTGTGTTAGCATAGTCTGTTTTTAAGTTGTGTGCAACTGGGCCTAGTTAGTATGTAATGATTTATATGTTTTAGAATATTTGGTGTTTCTGTGATGATTGGGTAGAGCTGTTGATGTTTTTTTCCTATACTATGTGTTGCTTGTGAGACTTATTTTGTATGTGTTGATCTCCTGGATGCTTTCCTTGTATAGATTTTATTGGTTGCTCCTGTCATTGTTGATGGTTGTTCTGGAGAATTTTGAACTGTGATTGTGTTTTCATTATTTTTTGTTTATTACAGTCATTTTAGGTTTGGGTATAGTCTCCTTGTTATTCATGATTGGCTTCTGCTGTGTTTGAGGATTGGTTTGCCTTGGGGGGAATAATGCCCTATGTTTCGGGCGGTTGGAATTGAACTGTGTACAGCTGATATGTTCTGTCCCATAGAGTTGGTTCCTGGAGTGCTGTATCTCACCTTTGCAGCCCCCCACAGCCCCGCCAACAGGGCACGCAGGCATGGGTGGCAGTACACCTCAACGCGCCAGCAATCAAAATGAACAGCACGTTACCACTGTAGCAGGACGCTGGTCGGAATGCGCTCAATAGATCCAAAGAAAACAAAACAATGAAGACAGTCAACAACTGCACACAACTGTCAGCAACACAAACAAAGCCATAATATCACATCAAAATGAGTCATACAAAACTCATACAACACTGCTCCCAATTCCTCTGCCAGGGCCCTCTTGAAGCCGCAAAGTGAATCACACAGCACCACATCAGCGGGCAGCTGGTTACAAATCTGCACACAGCGAGAATAGAAGAATCTGCGTTTATAGTCCGTCTGACAGCAAGAAACCACCAGCTTCAAAGAATGCCCACATGTGCCAACATCCGGAGCTGTGTTGGTGATTTGGCTGGTTGTTTTCTTGTTGCCATGTAAATCTATTGCATGGAATAATAAGCATAGTGATTTGTGTGGTTCTTCACATTAATATGAAGTTCTGAACATTTAGTCTAAAAGGATAATTTTGATACCACAAGCAATCCTTCAAGTTTTTGTTAATGGTGAATAATAATTTGACCTGTTTTCTAATGAATGTGTACCTTATCATCCAAATCAATCAATTTTTACCAAGTCAGAGAATACCTAATTTAAATTGTTCCTGTACCGTATACTAACTGGGTTTTATGTATTTTTTCTTAACGCTCCCGTGTATTTGTGTCTTAACGCTCCAGTGCCACATAATAACTGTGGGAGGTAGTGTCAAAGTTAAAAAAATAGTATTATTTACATTTTATAGTTCCCCCGTACTCCATGTTCATTTTATTCAACAAAAATCATGTTTTTACTGAAAATAAAACCTTTCAAGAGGTCACATACTGATCAGTGTTTTTTACCAAATGATACCACTTTTATTGTTGAAAAAAAAAACTTTTTTAATGTTGTTGGTTTTTTCTGAAAATAATCCCTTTTAAGGAAGTGTTAATAAACAACTCGGAAATTGAAGTTGTTCCCGTGCCGAGTACTGACTGCAACAAACAGATTCTGTACCTCATGTTTGGGTGGCTGTCGTTTGTGTGCGCCCTGCGCTGATAGCTGCTAGTGACGGGAATATGTGTTTTGACGCTCCCGTGTGTCGACCATGCCTGGGACTGACTTCAAGCCATACGACTTCATCTTTGCCAAGGTCAAGGGTTATCCTCATTGGCCTGGAAGGATTGAGCCATTTGAACCTGAGCCCAATGGTGGACCCCCCAAGAGGTACCCTATCATTTTCTATGGCACCAGAGAAACAGGAAACCTCAAGGCAGAGGACTTGTTCCCATACCACGAGAACAAAGGACGTTTTGGCAAGCCACAGAAGCGCAAGCTCTTCAATGTGGGTCTCTGGGAGATTGAGAACAATCCAGACTGGGACCCAAACATTGTGGATGTGTGTCTTCCCGGGGTCCAAGCTTGCCTGGAGGCAGACAGGGACGAACTTCCTACTGGCTCACCTGGTGCTGCGTGTGGCCGCGGTGGTGACTCAGAGACGGGTGATGGGGCAGTGTCGCCGGTGTCTTCCCTCATTGCGTTGCTGGATCCTGCGGAGGATGACAAGGATCTGCATTGCTTGCCTTTGCAGCCGTCCCGTAGTGTCAGCAGTGCTGGTGTGGAATGCGCAGATGCTGGGGGGCCTGGTGCATCTAGGCGTGTCAGTGTTGGGGGTGCCTCTGTTCACTCAGGTGGTTCTGGTGTTGGTGCGCGCTGTTCCTTCTGTGACCGGATCGTTTGTGGCGTCTCGATTGAATGTTTCTTGTGTGGATGTGTGTTTCATGCAGAACCCGCATGAGTTGGGATTGACAGGGGCGTCATTGATTGTGTGTGTAGGGAGGGAGGGAATGCTGTGAAGTATTTTTGCTGCAGGTGCAGAAGTGGGTCCGGGGTGGTGTCTGGTGCTGGAAGTAAGTCGGATCTTCTATCAGCATTTGGTCAGCTGCTTGCTGCTGTGGGATCAATCTCTAGGGGGCTGTCTGAAGTTTCTGAGAGGTTGGATGCAATGTCTGCTGCGGGAAGTGTTTCTGCTGTCATGAGGGGTGCTGAGTTGTCTGTGAGGGAGGAGGAGATGATGATTGAGGAGAGAGTAGCTAGGTCTGCTGCTGTGTGTGGTGGAGTCAGTGGCGGCCTATCTGCAGATGATGTGATGGGTATAACTGAGGAGAGAGTGTCCAGTTTGGTGAATGGTGGGGTGGTGCGTGCAGAGCTGAGAGAGCTGGATGATCAGAAGCGTCGTAGAAAATATGTTGTTTTAAGAGACTTTGAATCCAGTGATGCTGAGGTGGTGAAAAGAATGTTTGATAGGATTTGTGGAGTTCTGAATGTGGGCACGATTGAACTGAGTGACATGAAGTGTCTGAATGCTAATGGCTTATTTAGAGCATGTGTTGAAAAAGATGAGCGGAGGTATGCATTGCTGAATGCCGCAAAGGGGTTGATGCATGTTGATGAGTTAAAATCTGTGTATGTTCAGAGAGAACTGACCTACCGTCAGCGTCAGGAATTGATTGCTAGAAGAGCAGTGTTGCGGGACTTTCCTCGGGGAGGCGGTGGTGGTGGTGGTAGCCGGAGGGGCGATGGCCGTGGGGGCCGCGGTGGCGGGGCTGATGTTGGTGGTAACCGGAGGGGTCTTCGGGGTGGTGCTGGTGGTCGCGGTGTTGGCGTTCTTGGTGGTGCTGGCGGCCTTGGCCTTCCGACTGGCCGCGGTGTTGGCGGTCGTGGTGGTTCTGATGGTCGGGGTGTCGCTGGCGGTCGTGGTTCTGCTGGCGGTCGTGGTGTTGGCGGCGGCTCTGTTGCTGGCGGTCGTGGGTTTGCTGATGGCGGTCGTGGGTTTGCTGATGGCGGTCGTGGTGTTGCTGGTGGTCGTGGGGGTGAGGGTTTGCGCGGTGGTTTCGGTGGGCGCGGTGGTGCTGAGGTGCGCGGGGGCCCTGGTGGTCGTGGCGTTGGTGGTCGTGGCGTTGGTGGTGCTGTTGGGCGTGGCGGTGGGGTTGCTGGCGACGCTTTGTCCGGCTTTGGTGGTCCTGTTGGTGGAGTGGCAGTGGTGGGAGTGGTGGTTCTGTGGTTGTTTGAGGGGGCGAGGTGCATCATTTTACTTTGAAGTTTGGACAGGTGAATGTAAATTCTCTCATGAACAAGATGTATTGCTTGGTTGATTTGGTCGGGTCCTGTGCCTTGGATGTTATTGCTGTGAGCGAGACTTGGCTCACTGCTTCGGTTCCTTCGTCCTCCATGTTGTTGGAGGGTTTTGATGTTGTGAGGGGTGATACTGACGGCGCTGTTTGCAAGCATGGTGTTTGCTTGTTTGTGAGGGGGGGGGGGTTCGTTTTGTTGAATGCAACCTTGAGTGCCCT
>SDVV010020838.1:0-13245 GCA_016164225.1 Gammarus roeselii | reverse complement strand
CTGGAGATCCGCGCTGCGGAACAGCTCCGGAGATCCTGGCTGCGAAACAGTCCTGGAGATATTGGGTGCGGAACTGCCCTGGAGATAGGGGTCGCGAAACAACCCTGGAAATGGGGTGTGAGCGAAGCTCTGACGATGCCCCGCCCCGCGTAACCCAGCGGCAAATGAGTGAGCAACCTCGCACGTTGGTTACTCCGACACCCCTCTCCCAGTCAATGAGACGGTGCTCATGACTCCGGCCTCCGTTCACGGGCTTGCGGCAGTGCCTTAGGATGCAGCTATTTGACGTGGAACTGAGTTGGATTATGCTCCCGAGGTTAGTTATTTAAAGTGAACTAAAATATATTATATTTTAGTATCAGTGTTATGATACGTGGTATTGTAGATGAATATCGGTTGTGTTAGGTATATTTAGAGTGTTTTGACGCTAGGGGAGAATTTTTATTTCCTGTACACAGTCATGCTCATGAGTGCAGTGTTGAGACTTTTACAGGAGCTTATCTCATGGTTGCAAACAGACACTACCTCCCGCAAGTGGTGAGCTGGCATGCATGTTTTATCCTGTCATAATCAAACGTGTCTCCGTACCAGTTTATGTTGTTTTGTGATTTTTTATACAGTGAATGTTTAAAAGTGTGTACGAGTGTTATGGCGGTGTTACAAAGCCGTGTGTGGTTTTATAAACTGTCCCAGAATCTCTCTATCGCGTCCTCCTCTTCTTCAATTTAGGCACATTATCCAGGAACATTTGCAGGAGGTCATTGACATATGTGCTTATCACTGTCCTATTGACCAATACATTTTTGAGAAGACCGAGAACGCAACTACGACTTTGGCCATTGGGATGGCTAACAAAGCCGTTCGAATGAAATATAAGTGCTGTGTTGGTTTTTATGTAGTGAAGCAAACCGGGGGACAATGATTTTGCCACAGGTGGCAATGAGGATGTATTTAGTGCTGCACTATCTCCATTATTTGGCTCCTTTTGTTTGATCGGTTCCGGTGTGGGTTTTGTAGTGATACTAGTGCGACATAGTCCTTGGATAAAATTAAATACATATAATGAAATTTAGTGCGAAGCGTTCAAATCTAGCACATCGTCCCCACGTTTATTCCACCTGTGTCTGCGATATAGACTACTATATTCTGATATTTCTGGCCCTTTTGTGACAGATAAGAGTTTAGCGCTAACGCCAATATGATTCGTTGTAAGCTCATCCATCTTGAATTTTGTAACTAGGTAGTAACCCGATTCATCCTTGAATTATACGTGTCAAGAAACTTACTGCAGTGGGTTATATTAATTTTAACAGAAGCCTTCCGCTCACGGTTGATAATGTTTTCCTTTTGGTCCCGTAGGATTCACGAAACACTTCGTGTTCTCTCCTGAATGTCATGAGACTGGGATCACCGCACTGTAAGCGTACGTATGCTCCTACCTTTAGTTGTATACAGGGCAATTCAGTTATTTTACGTTGTATTTTATACATTTCTGACAACAGTGACAGTGTCTGGATAAATAAATGATGAATATGGTATCATATTGTACGTGTTCACAATTGTTTGCAAGTCATCTATATAGCGTTTCGTCGTTTTAGCATGCATTTATTTACTCAAACTCAGTTTAATAATCCGTATTACCCGTTTAGCAGGCGATGCTTTAACGGCCTTGTTGTAGTTGTAATAAATGGATATGTTGATGATGGTCAAATAAGCTTTAAAGCTTTTGTTCATAAACGCACATCCCTGATCTGAACAGATCCGATTTGTTGGCCATACTAGTTCGTTGAATATAGTATCAAACGTTGCAATCATATTTTTAGGTGTAGTAAATTTCAAGGGTTGCTGTAAATATCAATGACGATCAATAAATATCTAATTCCGTCATTTTTATCAGCATAATCTTTCATAAAGGCAACATCCGTACAGAGCATCGATCCAGGATGCGCTGCTGTGAACATGCGTCTGGTAAATTTCAAGGGAGCTTGTTTAAATCGTGTATAAGTCTGTGATCCTTGTAGAATTTTTTTGACACATCTCCTTGTTGTACACGGAGAAATGTTTGTATAACTTTGATGTAGGGCCTCCGCGCTAGAGTATGATCCAATCGCCTCTGGATTGTAGCAGACACTCTCCATCCTAATTCAATACTAATCTCAAATCTGGGAAAGATTGTATTTTATTGAGGCAACACTTGTTCAAATTCATGTTGTGCAGTTTGTGCTCTCATCGTGAGTTTCGAATCACTTGGGTGTGTGAAATCAACCAAGATATGCCAATATGTTTTTTGTTCCACATGCATCTTATATACCGAGATAAACGATTCAATCTTGTTTTTTGCAAGGAATGTTTTGCCAAAGTAACGTAATTGATTTATATCGCGCATGCGTATGATAAGAAAGTGTGTGGTATTCAAAGATATTGTACGGTTTAATGGATTTGAGTGAAAAAGCGATTGGTTTATATATATCGCACTGATATATTCCTGGCGGTCCCGACAAATAACATTTGCACTGAAACGTTGAGACTGATTCTAACATAGAAATCGTTTTACACTACGAGGAGTTTACATTTCGTTTTTTTTTGGATAATGGATCGAATGCAACTTATCCTGTATGAATTTTTATCTTGTCGTGTTTCCTTACAGGAAAATGCTCTGACCCCGAAATGACCACCTCATCGAAGCTATCAATGTATTTAGTGATTAACTTTCCAACAAGAACACTCTACCCTTTAGATGAGAACCCGCTCACAAACAATCGTGAGGGATTGTTGAATAGGTTGACGTCCGCATATCTAGTAGTCTCCATCTTACCCAGCAGGTGATCCACGACTAACTATTATCCAATGAACCTTCAATTTGTATATAATTTCTCTCCTTTGCAGATGTATTCCATCAAGGATATGCTGAAGTTGAGGACTCGTTCGGTATCACCAGGTAATTATCAGCGTAGCTATTATTCCGTTTCTACATCATTAAATTTAGATCGGTCATGCAAACATCTTTGACAACCAATGTGGCTTCCGTATGTTTTTTGTTCCAGATCGATTTTATCTTCGTAATTTCATTAGTGTTTTCATTCAACAGATCGTGTTAACAACCCGATCAGGTGTAGGCAAGATCAACCCGGGACTTCAGGGATGATAAGATTTGTTTAACGAAAACGTCTACATATTTTTGGACCCTGTAATAAAACTATTCCATGATAGAGCAAAAACTGTATTTGTTTTTTCTTCTTGTGCAGACCGACGCTGTGCCTCCAGCAAATTATCCGTATCAGGGATATCCGCTGGTCAATCATCGCCCAAACTATTACGTCGATCCAAGGCACCAATGCACGGCACTACCCGCAACAGACTACAAAAACTGACTTTTACAAAGTCGGACAAGATACATTACATAGGTTAGTTAGTACAACATAATGTTTTTACTTTTTTATTAATAGTGTTAACATCTTCCCTCATGAACATCTTCACGATGGGTTGAGAAGGCGTGATATAATAATATGTCTGGTATATTCATCGTTAGGGGCTGGGCTTCCGAGATTCGCTCAAGTGACTGAAATGTACAACGCATCGTAACCTCTTGACTGAGGAAGTTAACTATAAAGTCAGGACTTAGTACACTTATAGACTTGTGCAGTTTGATTTATTGTTTTAGAACACAAGCGATATTTCGTCAGAGTTGGATTCCAGCTTCACACTCGACGAGTAATGTCTTATTAAAACAGTCACTTGTTCCTTCATCTTCAAAATGTTCAAATAATTTTGAATTTTGTTTGTGTCCTTGACACAAAATGGCCAGCTGCAATGAATGCAAGCCTTTGGAGAGTCCGGTTATATGTACCTGTAAGATTTCCTACTTATATCAACTCCATTTTATTCGGACTTGTTGATCAATTTTGAGGAGGAGGGTGTTTACTCTTCGAGAAGCTGATGATGTGTCTGTCCACCGCCTTGACCGATGCCAGTTTTATATGACCCCACCGCTGCAAGCTGGAAAACAGGTTGCAACACACATAGCGGTTTCGTTTTCGTTTTGTTTTGTATTTGATTTTGTTTTGATTCGGTTTTGTTGTCGTAAATCTGGCAGCGTAGGGCAACTGTTGTATAAAACGGCGAATGCCGCAGCTCAGACATTATTTGTGCTCATGATCTTGTTTGTGACGGACAGTTGTTCTACTGTCGATCTAAGTACTGCCAGTTCTGGCAAGTCTATACTTGTTTTACTCTAGAGATATATTTCTGTAATTTTGTTAGTCTATTTTTTATTGTTTATTGTTGGATGAATCAAAACGTCATGGTGATGGCGGATACGCCATTGTTGGAGGATGCAGGGAGTATTCGTGGCAACGGACCATGTCGAAATGAGGCTTGTCCACCCCTCGCATGCCCTAGCGCAAGCCCGCCACCTAGCGCAAGCCTAGCAATGTCCGCAAGCCCTAGCGCAAGCCCGCAACGCGGTACTGCTGCTGCTGCTGACCCGTCTTCGGAACTACCAGGATTTCAGCCTACTGATCGTTCGGCGCCGTCTCTGGACCCATTCGTCGCTCAGATTACTGCTCCGTTGCGTGAGCCTTTATTTTATCCTCCTACCTCTTTAGGAATTTCGTCACTTCAAAATTGGTACCATACACTGAAAATGTCAACATATCCACACTGATTACATTAGGACGTGAAGAGGTAGACGAACACACTGAATCAAAATTAGGTACATTTCAAAAACTTCAATGCATCGTCTATGTTAAAATGAGCAAGCAAGTTGAGGATGCATCTGTAGATGACAAGGACTGGGTGCTTAACACAAAAGCTATCCAGCTAACAAAAAATATTTTGCTATCTGAGCTGATTAAGGATCTCGGGTAGATTAACAGAATAAATAAGAAAAACGGGAGCGAGAAGGTAGTGGGTAAGTCATTATTACAGAAACCAGTGTTGAGCTTAAATTCTGCGAGACGGGTGTTAACGGAACAAAACGTAGAGGGAATTGTGTTCCTTGACCCAAAAAATGTCCAGGCCGCTACCACATTGTCAACATCAAGACAAAAAACAATAATTGTGTAATGGCAAGCCTCATCGCACATTTCCATTTGCCTGGAAATACATACCTCACAAATATCAAACGTGAATCAGAGTTCACTTATCTCACGTACAAAGACACATACTTCCAATTTCCAAACCTCGCATTGAACACACCTTTTGCCTTAAAAGATTTTCCAGTCATAGAAAGAGACTGTAACCTAAACATCAGACTCTATCAGCTCAAAAAGAAGAGGAATGGTATGGTCTTGTCAGTGTATACCGGGGCAGTTTAGGAGTCAGTGAGGAGCTCACGATTCATCTTGTGCGTATCTTAGATGCCCACCATCTCGCGCTCATACCATGTTTCAGTACATTTATGAAAACATTTAGAAATACGACACATAGAGAGAACTTTTTTGCCCGTTTTGCAAGCAGGGCATGAATGCAAACAAGAAAGCTGGGCATGTAAAACGGGGTTCGTCCAGTACAGGCTTGCAAACCATATGTATGCCTGAAGAAGGCGAAATGTACCAATTCTCAGTCATGCATGCAACAATGAAACCTTCCGTTGTTTGTTATTATGACTGCAAATCTATACTGGTGCTATGCCAAGAGGAAACAAATGTAGTCAACATACACAAGTTGTGCATGTACAGTTATAATCTAGTGGATATAGACGGTAAAATTGTATCGCACAAATAGTGGAATCGACTTCAGTTCCGCTTAAGGAGATGGAGACAAATCTCGTCAAGAGTATGTTGCTGGATTTTAATAATTACATAGACACCTTACCATTGCTCCCCGACCCCGTCCTCACAAAACAAGTCTTAAGAACATATTGCGAAAGCAAAACATGTGAGTGCTGCGGGGACACTTTTGAATAAAAAGATAGAAAACGAGTTCGCCACCATAATCATTACATCGATGGGATCTTTGGACCCAATAAAGAAGTGATATCTGGGAACAATGTTAGGTCTCTGTGCTGTAATTGCAATATCAGAATCACGGAAAAACTCAGGTATATGCCTCGTATAGCTCACAATGCATCAGCCTATGAACTGTGCTGCATATTGAGAGGATTGGACGGGACCAACTTCCCGAAAAAACGTGTGTCACCCAAACAGTCAGACAAAATGTTCAGCGTCACTGTCTCCTTGAACGATGCCACGAGCAGGTACGGTGTTAAGTTTATCGACTCGACACCTCTCTCAGCTAAAGTTTAGATAGTCAACCAAAAATCTTAAAGATAGTGGTCATGGCATGCCGCTTCTCAAATCCCATCTCACGAGTCTCGGAGTAGTGCAAAACGGTGTGAAAACCGCTTCCTAGCGTCACTTTTGGGCGGTGCAGGGGTGGGAGTCAGATAGCGCAATGCATGCAACCTTGAGTCAGCGGCCTTGTTGGCTGAGTCAGGCAGTGTGGGCGGAGCCTAACGGGTGACGCAAAGGCGCGGGGCTCATCTTCAGTTGGAGGGACAGAAAGGGGAACGGCGGGGGTGTATACACGGCTGGTGGCCTAGATTGGCCAAATGTCATGTGTTTGAACATTTGCCATTTTATTGAATTCTGATCTGTATTGTATTTGCTGTACTAGGGTATAATTGGTCACTTTTGTTGCTTGTTTTATATAAATATTTATTCAGTTCTGGTTGCGATATCGTCATAACACCAATCTGTAGGTCTGCGGTAGAGGACCCCCTAGGCAAAATGGTGCATGCGCTTTGGAAAATTAGGTGAGTTTGCTCTTACCTGTTCTTTGTCTTATCAGTTGTTTCCGTGGTATATTGCTGTGTTTGAGTGAAAGTTTCGTTATATATTTATGTCTCGATTTTAATTCTATATTTTTTTAGTACATATATGTTTGTATTCTCATCAATTGAGGGTATAATTGACTGATTCGGAAGTTGGTTGGACGCTTGGTACCAGCCTGATTTTGACTTTTAGGCAATAATCTGTGTATTTATCCAGAAGTTTTTTTCATATGTATTCAATATCTATAGGTAGTTAAGGAGTTGCTGTTTGTATTTTGGGATGATGCAGCAGCTTCGTTCGAGAATCTATCTACCCCATAATGCATTATCCAGGTTTGAACCAGATATATCGGTGTTCCACTAACGCCGTGCTCCAATAGCGAGAGTACCTCAACGAAATGGATTTATTGTAATTTATTATAATGTTTTATGTATACTTAGTAATGATCGGTTGATTTGTGTTGAATTTTTAGTTTTTTTTTCAATCTGCAGTTATAGGAAATTTTATGATATTTTAGGCTTGCACATTCCATGTAGCACACTATTTCAGGCACAATTGGTCGGTTATTGAATCATTTGGTATTTTATATGTATATATAGCATTCTGTTACGATTACGCCGTGGTTACTTTAGTTAAAGAAATGTTAATTTAACCCTGTTTTGGAATGAGTTGGGAGTGATTTCATCAGATTTTGTATATACCGCAACGTATTCGTGTAGAAGTTTTCTACACCATTTACTATAGGTTTCAGCGTATGTTGCCCGCATGTCCAGGTATCTTATTCACGTTAATTGATTGGTTGGTTACATGTTTTTCCCTCGTTCGTCGCGGTTTATAATGTATGTTTGGGTATGGTAGAGAATTGATCTTCCTGCTTTGTTGAAACTCGAGAGTTTTAGTATGTCTTTCAGTTATGTAGGTTCTCTGTACAGTTTACATCTTCGATGCAAGGTATTGGGTATTTAATACAATATCGGAATATATAACGTATGTATCTGCAATGTAGAACATTATTTCAGGTACAATTTAGTTACATGTTGTTTATATTTAGTGTTTTATACATCTTCTTATATCCTGGTACAATGTTTGACCTGGTTATTATAGATTTAAAAGATCCCAGTTGTTACAAACTCGGACTTGCTGTTAGTTTATTGTGTTTATTGTAGAACCATACTTCAATGTTAAGGAGGAGTTAGAGTGCCCCATATGCAAAAGCTCGTTGTGTTTATGCCTATTTTGTGTAAGTAGACCGAATAACAATGCTGGATACCATAATGTATTACAAATTCAACGTGAATTAGAGCAGAGTGAGAGAATCTTATTTAGCTATTTTTGGTATAGTTGTTGTTGTTGATGTTGTATGATTTTTCCACGATAATCATAGGATTGTATGGTTAAGAGATGTAAGTCCGTACTGCATCTTTGTGGAATTTCCGTCATTGATCCCTAAAAAGTGTATAGTGTAACAATTCACTGGATGGAGAGGTCCTGGTGAAGAGGTGGTTTCACTCTTTGACTGTCATTTGGAGTTCATCCATGTTCAACGTAATTTGTAAATTCTTGTGGACGTTAATCTTAACTTTCATGTGTTTATTAGAGAGGTTATCTGACAAGCTGCTATTCGTTATAGTGATTTACTAAGGTCGGCAGAGAACAGATCCCCAGATTTTTATGACCACACTCTTTTAGACTCATGTCAGCCACATTCATGACCACTGTACCTGTGTATAGATTCTTAGTTATATATAGGATGTGACTTTGCTCGACGTTGTTCAGAGAAGATGGACTTAACAGATGCATGGTACGTCTGAGGTACTGTACCGTGACAGGGTGTTACCACTGAATTTGTTATATATCAGTGGTAGATTGCTAAGATTTGACCTGGTAAAGCATTGTAGACTTCGTTGTTATGACACGGTGGGCTTTGATTTTCTCCTACTAGAGGCATAGCAGCAGTTAGGTCTAGGAATTTGGTATAGATTTGAACAGGTATCGTGGTAAAAATAACATTAATCTCATGAACTCACTGTTATATGTCAGATATTTTCGGTATGACTGTTATGTTAGTTTATTTGATCGCTAGTGTACATCGACATCGTGTATTGATTGACCATACACCTTTCCATATTGGTGTAGGTTAAATCTTATGGGGTGTGGCAGAATACGCCGTATATCATAGTTAATCAATGTCGGGTAGGGTAGAGTAGGGAATCTCATTTAGCTAATTTTTATAGTTGTTTTATGTTTTGATTGGTAGTCATAGGAATATATCTAAATCAGGCATAATTTCGCTTATTTTCATGGAATATTGGGTATAAAATACACCTGATTGGATGTAACGATCTAAATTATTGGTATGTTTCACCTCCCGACACTGGATTTGCGTCCTGTTCTACGTCGTCTTGGAGAATCAGTACCGGATTTGTGTAGAGTTACTGTTAAAATTCTTCAATAATTTAATATACATCTGAATAATTTTATCCGCTCGCACGTCTTTACTAGATACTCATCCCCGCATGTCATACTTTTATAAATGTTTGTGGTACGTTTGCAGTTGTACACTCAGAAGTTATTGATTAATTCAGGCTTTGTTATGAGATTGTGTTCCAATTCAGAATATCTGTCTCATTTGAGCATTCACAATATCCACTGTTGCATTTTCATTAAAGGCTGTGACGATGGCCGTAAACCTGGATAATGAATTATGGGGTAGATAGATTCTCGAACGAAGCTGCTGCATCAACCCAAAATACAAACGGCAACTCCCCAAGTACTTATAGATATTATATACATATGTAAAAAAATTCTGGTAAAATACACAGAACATTGCCTAGAAATCAATATCAGGTTGAAACCGAGCGTCCAATCAACCTCCGAATGA
Source organism: Gammarus roeselii (assembly GCA_016164225.1). Lineage (NCBI taxonomy): Eukaryota > Metazoa > Arthropoda > Malacostraca > Amphipoda > Gammaridae > Gammarus > Gammarus roeselii. The sequence goes on along the minus strand of SDVV010020838.1, from coordinate 3,591 downwards.
GTCAATTATACCCTTAATTAGAAATGAATACAAACATATATGTACAGAAGAAAAAAAGAATTATAATCCAGCCCTAAATATATAACGAAACTTTCACTCAAACACAGCAATATACCACGGAAATAACTGATAAGACAAAGAACAGAAATGAGCAAACTCACCTAATTTGCCAAAGCGCATCCACCATTTGCCTAGGGGGTCATCTACCGCAGCCCTACAGATTGGTGTTATGACAATATCGCAACCAGAACTGAATAAATATTTATATATAACGCGCAACATTAGTGACCAATTATACCCCAGTATAGCAATCTAAACATGAAAAAAATTATAAAAATACAATAAACATCAAAATACAATAAAGGGCAAACGTTCAAACACATAACATTTGGCCAATCTAGGCCACCAGCCGTGTATTCGCCCTCGCCGTTCCCCTTTCCGTCCCCCTTAGCTGATGATGTGCCCCGCTCCTTCGCGTCACCCGTTTGACGCCCACACTGCCTGACTCCGCCAACATGGCCGCTGACTCAAGGTTGCATGCATTGCGCCATCCGACTACCGCCTCTGCCTCACCCAAAAGTGACTCTAGAAAGTGGTTTTCATACCGTTATACACTACTTCTCGGGTACAGTAACGAGGTTCTAGACCTCGCTACTCAAAAAGGACATTTCTGCTATGAGGTTATCACATCGGATTCTGTGCTGGACCAAACAGACATCATATCGCAACAGGACTTTTACAGTCAACTTCAAGGCAAAGGAATATCGGACACTGATTTTGCTGAAGTGATTTAAATGTGACAGGCAGCCAACTGCAAGACTTTGCTTGACTACATGATCATTTACTTCCTCATCGACACGTAGCTACTGGCTGAAGTCTTCCAAAATATTAAGGGGACCATGACACTCGACTACACCCTGGATCCCGTCCATGTTGTGAGCGCCCCTGGCTTTGCAATGCAAGCCGCTCTCTACGAAGGGAAGATGAAGCTGTAGTTGGTCAAATATATCGAACTACTCCACTTGATTATCAAAAATACACGAGGCGGATTTGTGACGTTGACATGAGGTCTTACCAAGATAAACAATCCCATATGCGAAGTCTGAGACCCTAAACAACATGTGTCTACAGCAGCAATGTAAAACTTTAACAGTCTTTATGGTGGATGCTTGAGTGAGCCACTTGTCATTCTCGAAATCCACGAGCTCTCATCCAAAGAAATTCAAGCATTCGACTTGGTAAACACGGACTGTTCTGGCGAGTACACGTACATTGTCTGTATCAATGCCCATGTCAGCGACGAAGCTGCAGAAAAACGGACGAGCTGCCACTAAAACTACATCACAAAGAAGTCAGCTTGGACGATGTTACGTCCGTCATAAAAAATCTGTTGGCAGGCTCGGAACATCTCAAAAACAGAAAACGAGCATATGGTAAGCTGGTTGCTAGTCATCTGCCTCAATCTGACTACCTCGTGGTCCTGGAATTGTTGCAAGTACTCCACAGACAAGGACTAGAAGTCAGCAGGGTTCATCGATTTTTTTTAATCAAACTGGAACCTGTCTTTAAATCTTTCATTATGAAAAAAATATCCAAAAACGTCAGTAGTCTACGAATTTCTTTGAAAAGTCCCTATATAAGATTTTATCAAATAGTATATACGGGTAGCTTCTTTTCAATCCGCTAAACAGAAGTCTAGAGGCAAAGGTCATATGCACAGCCAACGAGCTCGGAAACACGCTGCCAACCCTCTCCTGACAAACGGCTGCGCTATCGGCTCCGAAACAGTTATCATGATCTTCAAGCAAAAAAATATCCGAATTTTTCACCCACTTCAAGTGGGATTCTGCGTGCTTGAAAAAGCAGAAGCAAAAGTCTACAGCTTCTTTTATGACACGCTAAAACCACGCTACGATGACAATGTCCTGCTCATCCACTCTGACACAGACTCGTTGCTGCTCCAGTTCAAAGGTGTGGATGACATTGAGACGGAAATGCGTAAGCCTCCCCTGCTAAATACATGGACTTCTCCATCTACCCCAAAAATCATCCCTTGTACGATGAAACAAAGAAAGAACAGCTGGGACTACTGAAGAGTGAAACAGCCAACGACTACCCGATTGAAATTGTTCGCTTGCAACCTAAGTGTTACAGTATGTTGCTCTAGTTTGACGCCACAAAATCAGCTGCTAAGGGTGTCAATTACCAGACACAAGACAAAATCAGACATGAACAATACAGAGACATCCAAAGCCAGAAAATATATATACACACTTTGAGACCGTACACAACATTCGCGCACAAGCATGCTAGCTTGAAACTGAATGCACTATTAAAAATTGCCTCAGTAATTTTGAAAATAAGCGCAACTATGTTGACTCGTGCACAACTCTTGCATATGGGCATCCAAACATTCCCAAAAAATCCATTGAAATTGAAACTACCGTCAATACAACGAGGAAGCGATGGGTCTTGGATGATGATACTAATTTTAATATGGATTTAACTTGGAAGAGACGTAAGCCAGGGGTAAGCCGTCTTTGGTGAGTGAACTCGCATGAATGACAAAAGTACATCCACGTCTTCAGGTTTTATTCGCTAAATGTTCCTAATATGTTGTAAATATGAACATATGTAACTATGTAAAAAATAATTAATTATATACTTGATCCTGTTTGTTTCATTGTCCAACTAGATAGAGTATATATTGATGTATACAATCGGTATGTTGTCAGTATGACGTAGGACCATGTGCAGGATGCAGGAACGGGAGGATTTTTTTGTCGATGTCTCATCGCTGGGCAGTAGCCAATTGTACCAAAACAACACATCTTGAAGTTTTACTAACAACATTCATCCAGGAATACAGCAACAGGGAGAGTGAAACGTATGACTTGTTGAGAATTCAATAATGACTAGTTCAAGATGAAAAAGCACGATGAACAGTACAGCACTGCATTCTACGTAGACTATTCTAATAATAACGATGAAAGAGTCGGGCATGAAATTATTTTGTTTGTTCCTAGCAAAAATATCTTAGACAATACATTGGATGAACACATCTTCGAGTTAGAAATCAATATCAGAAAAAGTCTGTTAAGGTAACGAATCGTTAGAGATGAAGGGAAATGGTTTGAATATGATAGTGCCACACATCGCCTAAAGTTCAACGCTTTTATTCTGCAAAACATGTCGCAATTCAATTATACTGAAGCTACGGTGAATTAGTACTTTTTTGGAGATAGATCGGCTGATTTATTGGGTGGAGCGATGTGTTAATATAATGACAGCGAATGTGCCGTATGAGAATAAATGTCATTCATGAACGATAATGTACGCTACACAAACGTTTACTCAGACATCGTTTCACGCAGTTTTATGGTCAAAAAGCAAGTCAGTATTCATGATGTTATTTCAATTAAAAAATATTATTAATTTACGCAAGTACATGTCGTATATAAAAAAAATACAGCGTAGTCATATTGGTTCAATCTCCATCGATCTACGAGATGGTGTTGGCGGTATCATCCCGTTCAAGGATGGTGGATCAACCCTATGCGTATTGCACTTTGAAAGAAGCTAGAACCATAT
>SDVV010020837.1:0-13245 GCA_016164225.1 Gammarus roeselii | reverse complement strand
GTGTAATGAGCACTAAGACACTGAAGAGTGTAATGAGCACTAAGACACTGAAGAGTGTAATGAGCACTAAGACACTGAAGAGTGTAATGAGCACTAAGACACTGAAGAGTGTAATGAGCACTAAGGCACTGAATAGTGTAATGAGCACTAAGACACTGAAGAGTGTAATGAGCACTAAGACACTGAAGAGTGTAATGAGCACTAAGGCACTGAATAGTGTAATGAGCTCTAAGGCACTGAATAGTGTAATGAGCACTAAGACACTGAATAGTGTAATGAGCACTAAGACACTGAAGAGTGTAATGAGCTCTAAGGCACTGAATAGTGTAATGAGCACTAAGACACTGAATAGTGTAATGAGCACTAAGACACTGAAGAATGTAATGAGCTCTAAGGCACTGAAGAGTGTAATGAGCTCTAGGCCACGGACTAAGGAAGCAAAAGAGGGTGGAATGATGTTGTAATTGCCTCAAATGTGCACTGCTTGCTTGGCTGAGAAATGAGGGCTAGATTGAACGAGAAAAAATGTTCAATGTATACAAGAAGAAATATCTGAACTGGATGAGCTGAGTACGCAGTCGTGGAACGTAAATGTCGAGGAAGTTGGTGGACAATGTAGATCTGAGGTGGTACGGAAATATTTTACGGATGTATAATGGGAGGTTGGTGTGCATTGCAGGGTCCTTGTTGGACCCAATAGAGCTAAAAGGGCTAGGTTTTGGAATCTATGTGAATGCGTGAGAGGAGCGTTAGGTGAGTCTTGCTGTCGGTCATCCCCTGCTCACGGATCAGCCCTTGCACCTGTTCTGTATCTGAATATTTATTTGCAAAATATTTATTCTGCGGTAGAAGATTCGACAATAATAATCGTGTGGTTATACAAAGCTTTCTGCCCTATTTTGCCTCAGTAAGACCCATCATTTAGTTTAGGAGTTATTTCCCTTCCTCAGCTTAGGTCCGTGGGTCATGATTACGCAATGGAGTGGAATACATTCCAGACTTTCACGATTGCGCAATGGAGTGGAATATATTCCAGACTTCCATGATTACGCAATGGAGTGGAATACATTCCAGACTTTCACGATTGCGCAATGGAGTGGAACACATTCCAAGCTTTCATGATTACGCAGTGAAGTGGAATATATTCCAGTTTTTCATGATTACGCAGTGAAGTGGAATACATTAAAGACTTTCATGATTACGCAGTGAAGTGGAATACATTCCAGACTCGCATTTAACATTTATTTTTGATAATAATAATTTCCTATCAACGCCACCTCGATTTCATTCCTTAAAGGGAAAATAAATCCACCCTGAGCTGATGGCAATAAAACAATAAATAGTAAACAACTTTATCCCTCTTTAGCTGTTGTCGCACTTTGGCAATTCTCTGTTATATCGCAAGCCTTTAGGTTTTCGGCCGTCTGTTTTAAATTGCAATATGACACTGATACGGAACGTTGACGCTCTATAAGATCACGGGTGGAATGATCTATAACATGACACTGATACGGAACATTGACGCTCTATTAGATCACGGGTGGAATGATCTATAACATGGCACTATACGGAACATTGACGCTCTATTGGATCACGGGTGGAATGATCTATAACGTGACACTGATACGGAACATTGACGCTCTATTAGATCACGGGTGGAATGATCTATAACATGACACTGATACGGAACATTGACGCTCTATTAGATCACGGGTGGAATGATCTATAACATGACACTGATACGGAACGTTGACGCTCTATTAGATCACGGGTGGAATGATCTATAACATGGCACTGATACGGAACATTGACGCTCTATTAGAACACGGGTGGAATAATCTATAACATGACACTGATACGGAACATTGACGCTCTATTAGATCACGGGGGAAATGATCTATAACGTGACACTGATACGGAACATTGACGGTCCATTAGATCACGGCGGAAATGATCTATAACATGACACTGATACTGAACATTGACGGTGTATTAGACAACGGGGGAAATGATCTATAACATGACACTGATACGGAACATTGACGGTCCATTAGATCACGGAGGAAATGATCTATAACCCTTTCTTTCAACGTCGAGGCTTCCTAAGTGATGGGCCTGAAATGATCATGAAGCTTTCATGGCCTTATGAACGGTTCATTAAATTATCGAAATTGAATTAAAGGGACTCTAAGCCCATTATTAACGAACGAACGAACAAATCCAAAGAGGAATCCTCCAAATAGTGAGCATTTTAAATATTTTTCTTCAGTATTACCATTATAACAAAGCTCGCATGAAATAAATGATCAAGAATTTTCTTTCAACAAGCTGCTTACATACTCTTAATTTCAGGGCCATTTTGAGCGTTGAAAATGTTACATCGAAAGATAGCTACACCAATTTTGGAAAAAATAAGTGTAGATAAGTATTTACAGTTTAAATACCCGCTGAGAGACTGAAAAAAACGTACTTTTTCATTAATGACGCGACGCGTAATTATTCATTACCAATCCGGCTAAACTCTATTTCAAAATGGCTGTCCTAAAGTTGCACCCGATGTAAAAGTTCTAGTGAGAACAGATCAACAGTTTCATTGGTTGACTTACGCGAAAACAAATTTGATTATCGGCAGGAAAATCCCTCGCCAGGAGTCGAGCTTGCTGTTGTTGGCAGGCGTGACCAGTATCACTAAGTGCACCAGGTCATCCAACGAAAAGTGTTGTAATTAATTTACTTTGTATCAACCTTTGACGGCGTCTGGGAAGTATTTACCTTTAAACTAATTCAGTGGGAAAATATCAGGCCTATTCAGAAAATGGGCAACAAAACTTGCCAGAAAATATCATCGTAAGAAAACTGTGGCTTTTTTGTGACAGAGCAGGGAGGCAAACACAACAAATTAAAAGGAAAGGGATAAAAATCAGGAACTTAGTTAAGTGGAGCCTTTTATCATATATTGTATGGAAAAACGTAAAATCAAATAATTGAACAGTTACACATTTTCCGGTCGTAATCAGATGTGGTTCATGGCCGAAGGATACCAGATTTTACCAGTAAATAGTAAGATTGTCCTGGTCACATCCAATGACTTCCCCATGCCGCCATTGCCTCGTCAGAACCAGCACTAGATTTCCACAGAATATTTTGTGAATATAGGCCGCCGTGGCAGAGTGGTTAGCGTATCCGACTGCAGGGCCAGCCTCTGGGGCTGCGTGTCGCGAGTTCGAGCCTCGGCAAAGACACGGCGGTCGTGTGGCGGGAGATTGGGCGTCTCTCCCCTCTGTGGCAGCCAAACTTAGCCACCCTCCTAATAAGGGGGAAGTGGCTGTTTGTCTATACATTTATTTTGTGAATATTAGATGACCGAGAATCATCACACCGTAATTAGTTTATATTGGATGACCGAGAATCATCACACCGTAATTAGTTTATATTAGATGACCGAGAATCATCACACCATAATTCGTTTATATTAGATGACCGAGAATCATCACACCGTAATTAGTTTATATTAGATGACCGAGATTCATCACACCGTAATTAGTTTATATTAGATGACCGATAATCATCACACCATAATTAGTTTATATTAGATGACCGAGAATCATCACACCGTAATTAGTTTCATCATGAAAATTGCTTCTAGTGAGCAAATATAGAATTTCATTCATTTTTTCATTCATTGCTTCAAGTTCTTTTAGTTATTCCAATTACTGTAATAACAATATTTTCCTAAAATCTAAATCGTAAATTTCTGAGTTTTGTGTCCAGCCTCATAGTATCTACATCCTCAATAATTCATAAACTGAATCGAACCAACATTCTTACAGTGTATACCGAAATCGCTAGGCCCTTCTCCGGTCTGGACTAGGCCTGACAATTTTCGGTTCTTAAAGTTTTCTCTGGAATTAAGTAGCTTGCCTGTAAAATTCGGTCAATATTTGAGTGGAAACGCCCAAAGAATATAGGTAGATATCAGTGAAATTTTTCCAGCTTGGTGTTAAGGCGAGTAGAAGTCAGCAACGGAAAAATGTCTGTAGTCCACTGTCAGGAATGGTACTGGTCTCACGTAGGCGCCACAGCGAGTTTGATTCCTGGCTACGAAGCTTTTGTCACAAAGAAGAACGCACACATTAGCAACAGAGATAAAGGCTAGTTTATTCCAGAGATTTCTCTGCCCTTAGTTACAGATATCGGAATTTTGGAATGCACTGCCCTTACCAAACCCCCCCCCCCCCTCCCCTGTCACCCACCCTTGTCAAACAGCTCTACCTTCCTACTCTTCTTGCCATGCATTCATGTTGTGATTCGGTTCTTGTTTCTCAGATACAATATGGTATTTGTTTCATGTTTACCAGAAAATGTAATGCAATAAATAGATAGCCATTCCCAGTTTACCGTTAGTTGTATGTCTTGGCTGTTCCACATTTTGCGTTGTTGACGACAGTGCTAAGACTGCCAATAAACAACCCTCCAGTGTTAACGATGTTTAATAAAATAGGTTAATTTATTGATCGATCAAATGAGAGAAACTCCCGAACCGCTGCCCAGTAAAAACAGTGTTAAGGGCTCACGAATAAAAGTTAGCAACGAGCGTGTAACCTGTATACACATACAGATACAAACACTATTAGAACGTCATCAAAGACCCTAATAGTACAAGTACTCGAAACTTTCATACGGTGTCTGTTCATTTTTGTAGCACCGTCTGGCGGCGCTTAGTGATCATTTCCTTAATACTTAGTTTACTATGAAATTGTCTGACCATTTCAGAAGATGTCCATGTTCTACCGGTTACAAAGATAGAGGCCTTATATTTCATTTCACGTTTTATTTAAACTTCATATAATCAAATTGTATGTAGTTCGGTAAGTTTTTATGGTTGTATGTTTACAGCCAAACGTCATGAGAAAATGAAAATGTGTAAATACATACTATAAAACATTCAGTCTCGGTGCAGGGATGTCATTAACAAAACATGAAATAAAAAATAGGTTTTCTATCTGTGTGATCGATAGTACATTCAAAGGTTCGTGTTCTTGTTATGCGGAGCCTTCGGTTTTATTATCTTAACACAACGGCGATGTTTACCAGTTGGAAAAGTAAATCAATAATAGAAAAAGACCCTACCTATCCGTCCGACAAGACTTGACCCAGAACCATATTTCCTGTATCACCAAGACGACGCAACGGACAGCTTGTTTTTAACTTCTCGATGAATACATTTCCAGACAGAAGAAAAACTGTCATGAATGCTGTCAAATAGGCAGTGTAGGTTCTTGTCAATTTTAATAGGATCATTCAATCAATGAGGAAAGGCCATTCCTCCTTCAATGAACTGATAGATCATTGGATCCATGGAGGGAAATAGGAGGCATGACTGACATTTTACTTACAATTTAATACATATGTAGAATGTGCCATTTTACCTCCAGTGAAGTGACGGGGACGTGCTATAGTTTATAATATATAAAGAGCCGTGTCTCATGGTCAGTCCATCTGTCCGTGTGTTTGTACGTAACGATCTATCAGTAATAAGATAAGCAAGAAATAGGAGGGCGCCGATTCATAATATACGACAGCTGGAGGTCACCACTTTATTTGTCGTATCACGAGTACGTTTTAGCGGCGACTCCGCTAATAATTGTTTGAAAGGTCACATATTACCGTATCAAGGATACAGCAAAAGGGTGCAGTAGTTTCAGCAATTTAATCTCAATGAAACAAAGGTTATTGTTGGGGACAAAAAGCAATAAAACGAGACGGAAGACAGAAAATAAGATGTAACATTTATTTTGTTTTTGAGATTGAGCATTTCCACCATCAGCCAATTGACGGGCTTACGGCCATTTTATGGTGCATGGTCATTTCTATTGATGGAAGAGCTCAAACTGATCCGGAGTAACAACGATACTAATGTTTCACTTGATTATTTATATTTTATTCATGTTGGTATTAGAGTGGTCCATATTTATAATTCCGTACATATTAGTCATACTATTGTAAGTGACGTTACTATGTTACGCTAGGACTGAGTCTGTGTAGAAAGGCGAACAATAATATGGGTAGAAGGCCCAATTGGAACCAGTCGCAGTCAACTGACAAAATAAACATTGTTCTTGATCTATTCATCCAGCATAGATTGCAACATGTGCCACTTTTTAGTTATTGACATACATGATTATTTGATATAAACAAATTTGGAGATCAAAATACTTCCAGCCGAACGTAAGAGAGATCTCTCCTTCCAGCCGAAAGTAAGAAATCTCTCGTTTCAGACAAACGTAAGTGATATCTTTCCTTCCAGCCGAACGTCAGAGAGATATCTCCTTCCAGCCGAACGTATGAGAGATCTCTCCTTCCAGCCGAACGTAAGAGAGACCTCTCCTTTCAGCCGAACGTAAGAGAGATCTCTCCTTCCAGCCGAACGTAGGAGAGATCTCTCTTTCCGGTCGAACGGAAGAGAGATCTCTCCTTCCAGCCGAACGTATGAGAGGTCTCTCCTTCCAGCCGAACGTAAGAGAGACCTCTCCTCTCAGCCGAACGTAAGAGAGATCTCTCCTTCCAGCCGAACGTAAGAGAGATCTCTCCTAAGTGTCAAAATAGTTGGAGTGGTTTTAGTGAGGGTCTTATCCGAATACAGGATTAAACTCCTCATAATTTGGCTCAAATGAACCGATCGTACATGTAAAGGATAATTTGAAAGGCTTATATGGAAAATGGTCTATATTGGTAACAACTCCTATGAATTTAGACCACGTTCCAAGCTCTTCAATTTTGTAAACTTTCTTACTGTACGAAAAGCATCGCCTACAGCGAGTATCGATGAAGCCGGTCAGGCCCTTTCGTAGTCTTCAATTAGTTATAACATTCCTCACTGTGGAGCAATTTAGGGAGTAGATACAACAAGTTTTATACCTAGATTGGTAGGAATGATAACGACCTGTCGTTATTCACTGCAAGTCGTTATTCAATTCCATGACGTTTAGTGAGCCTACGCCACGGGTACGGTCATTCCAAATTAATCTCAACAGTATGAACAGTATCGGAGTTGGTTTTCTAAACGAATAATCAGCAATGACAAGTTAAAAAAAAAACAAGACTGATTAAATAGCGAATCGTGTTATGACGAGTAAACTATTAATTGACCTAAGAAATATTATTGTACATATAACAATCTAATAATATCGCGCACTCGTTGTTTCCTAAAATCGAATAAAGCAGGCACTTACTATCAATATTTTAGAAGAAAAAGATTCTGAATTTCTATTTCTACAACTAAAATCTTTCAACACCGATCTCGGCTCAGCCTCGAACAGGAATAGTCCCATGGAATCTTTTCCTACGATCTCTTCAATATGATGTAGGATAAAATTGACATAAAAACGTAATCAGTTTGCCAAAAAATGGCCAGTGCACAAACTGAACTTTTTAAATTTTCACCGCATTGCATTTATCTTCTCTATTTGTGTTCTATGATATCTACTCTCTGCTTTATTTTTGTGTTCTATGATATCTACTCTCTGCTTTATATTTGTGTTCTATGATATCTACTCTCTGCTTTATATTTGTGTTCTATGATATCTACTCTCTGCTTATATTTGTGTTCTATGATATCTACTCTCTGCTTTATATTTGTGTTCCATGATATATACTCTCTTCTTTATATTTGGATTCTATTATATCTACCCTATGCTCTATATTTGTGTTCTATTATATCTAGCCTCTGCTTTATATTTGTGTACAATGATATCTACTCGCTGCTTTATATTTGTGTTCTATGATATCTACATTCATAAATCCTTGGTAGTTATGTCTGGAAGTATTCGCTGATTATGTTGTTAAGAGGCAAAGGAGGGATTTATGGTCTTAAGTTTACTGTTGAATTACGTTAGACAGGCTTTATGAGAGAGGGAGTGGTCACTTATTATGAACAGGTAAAGACTAACACCACTGAAATGGTTACGCTCTAGCAAATAATTTTATGAATTCAATAAAGGGATGAGTTCGAATTATTTACAAAATCGACTACAGACACAGTATTTGATTTATTTAAAACATATTTGACTGTGTTTAAAAAAGTTCCACCCTTTGACTTCAACAAAAAATTATTTATAGGTTCCGTGTACCATGAACAGTTCTTATTGCAAGGGAAAATCCTGGTATTTTGTAAGTCCTGTGAGACTATTTTTCGGCTCGCGATGATTATTCAAAAACCTGATAACAAATATAGCAATAACAGCCCCACTCAGCCTTCTTCGCATCGGAACAACGACTGCATGGCCGAAGGGCGGGGCTTTGGAAAGGTACGATCCTGGCATGGGCAGGCGGTGTCGATCAATGAGCAGCACGAATAATTTAGAGCGCAGTAAATTACTACACGCCGCCTGAATACAACGATCTAGGCTTCATCAGGCTCTAATTTTGTTGACATGGTGAATGGTCCTATTCTGATTTGATGAATATTATATGTAGTGGACTAGCCTGTTATATCAATAAAACGGTCACATACTCGAGCTTAAACTCTCGAATACCGTCTTTCATTGAATAACTATACTGCTGTATGCAAACACCGCATCAATTTCTTCTGCAGAGTAAGTATGAAATAATCTGAACCCAGTTTAGTTCTCCAGTTACATTGCTATTGATTGTCCTACGCAACAGTTCGAGTCATCACCCCCTGACTGAAACCCCCACCTACGTATCGTAGGCCAGACCTTGATCTATACTGGGCCTTGTTCTGTAGCATCCAACAGCCTACATCAGCAGTTATATTCGGTGCATATGCTGCTCTTCGATTACATTGAATGTAATCGAACTGATTATATTCATACTGGACGGTGATCGGATCAACGTTAAATGAATCAAAATAAAAATGTTCAATCATTTTTCTGAAACGTTTTCACCTTGCGTATTACTCAGGATTCTCCGTAATTTTTAGGTTTACTAGGAAAAAAAAGTTAGATTGTTCTCAATAAGCTGACGATGTAGTAGTTATAGTCTGGAACGTTATACCAATGTCGTTGGAATGCATTGTATTGGGACGTGGTTCATTACCCGACACGTTTTTCAGATAATTTAAGCTTTCCCCACAAAAATTCGCTCAGCCTGACTTCAGAAGAAAAAAATATGTAGAAGTCAAATGTGTTATAGGTAGGCTGGAGATTGATCTGGGTTTACTTGTGATTGGTATGGATTACATTAGACATACTGCTTCAAATCAAAATCAAGACTATTAAAAAAAACTGTATCCGAAACAAACGGTTATTATACAAAAAACATGCAATTCTTGTTGTGTAAAAACAGCTTGAATGGCCATAAGGAGACTGAAATGGTACTTGCCTTCACAAATTGAGTAACCCTTATGTGGATCTCCTTCTACTGTGTAGGACAAATATTGAAAAAATTAAACTAACAATGGCCATTAAAAGTGAGTGAGATAGTTAAACATTCGGATCAAAATCCGTAGACTTTTTTGGAAATCGTTCACACCTCTCTCCCAATATGATTTAATCGTCAGACGATCGGGTTCTGATTGAGTTGAATACGGCTAAGCCACGGCCTACATAATTCTCTCCACAATCTGTGCATATACTCTCCTTTATTAACAAATTGGTCTCATAACAGTCCTCCCATACATGGTTGTTGCTACTGGTCTCACGACAGTCCTCCAATACATGGTCGCTGCTACTGGTCTCAAGATAGTCCTCCCATACATGGTCGCTGCTACTAGTCTCATGACAGTCCTCCCATACATGGTCGCTGCTACTAGACTCATGACAGTTCTCCAATACATGGTCGCTGCTACTAGTCTCATGACAGTCCTCCAACATATGGTCGCTACTACTAGACTCATGACAGTCCTCCAATACAGGGTCGTTGCTACTAGACTTATGACAGTTCTCCAATACATGGTCGCTGCTACTAGTCTCATGACAGTCCTCCAACATATGGTCGCTACTACTAGACTCATGACGGTCCTCCAATACATGGTCGCTGCTACTTGTCTCATGACAGACCTCCTATACATGGTCGCTGCTACTAGTCTCATGACAGTCCTCCAACATATGGTCGCTACTACTAGACTCATGACAGTCCTCCAATACAGGGTCGTTGCTACTAGACTCATGACAGTTCTCCAATACATGGTCGCTGCTACTAGTCTCATGACAGTCTTTCAACACATGGTCGCTGCTACTAGACTCATGACAGTCCTCCAATACATGGTGGCTGCTACTTGTCTCATGACAGTCCTCCCATACATGGTCGCTGCTACTAGACTCATGACAGCTCTCCAATACATGGTGGCTACTACTAGTCTCGCGACAGTCCTCCCATACATGGTCGCTGCTACTAGACTCATGACAGTTCTCCAATACATGGTCGCTGCTACTAGTCTCATGACAGTCCTGCAATAAATGGGCGCTGCTACTTGTCTTATGACAGTCCTCCAATAAATGATGGCTGCTACTAGTCTCATGACAGTCCTCCAATACATGGTCGCTGCTACTAGACTCATGACAGTCCTCCAATACATGGTAGCTGCTACTTGTCTCATGAATGTCCTTCAATACACGGTCGCTGGTACTAGTCTCATGGCAGTCCTCCAATACATGGTGGCTGCTACTAGTCTTATGACAGTCCTACAATACATGGTGGCTGCTACTAGTCTTATGACAGTCCTCCAATATACATAGTGGCTGCTATTTGTCTCATGACAGTAATCCAATACATGGTCGCTGCCATGTATTATCCCATACATGATCGCTGATAATAGTCTGGTACAAAAAATTCACCACACATCACATGCTGAGGTCAAATATTTATTTGAGTACATAGGTATACCAAATTATTCAAGTATATGCGTGTGAAATGTATATCAACTTCAATCACATAATATTTTATGAAAAATTGCTAACCTTGTTGTTGTCTTGGGATGCCTTAATCAATGTTTATGCTTGACCATCCAACTTACTCTTGAGTTGAGAGAAAGAGAGCGGCCGGTGAGCTGATAGGAATGGGAACGGAGTCGGCCCGGCATTCGTAACCGGTATTAACGGCCCAGCTTACATTTCGTCCCCTGTTCACTTTATGAGAGGACCAGCTCTCATACATCTAGCGATGTGCCTGAGCATTTTAGAGGGGACAGCCAGTGACCCACGAGTCCGCATAAAGGATTTTATCAAAGAACGTGGGATCACCTGCAAACTGCTTTTGTTCAGGATTGTGCACATCCGATAATTTCCTGATCGAATTGATTAGGTATGAATGATCGACCGTACATTTGTTTTCCTGTTAGAGGGTTTACAAAGCTCGTATGAAAAGTGAGATGTAGAACTGATCTGGTTTCCCTACAAAGGGGTTGGCATGCTGGACTACTCGAAGCAATTCAATCTATGGCGGAACTACTGATAATTTTCGCGGTGTGTGAGTAGGATGACTCGACTTTTTACATTCGAAGTTATGAGGTACCCCACCGATGCTGAAAATCCCTTTTTGATACTCATGCTTATAATCTTTTTTCAATATACTCTACAATAGTCTTCATGTTACATGCCCTTCTCGTAATATTATCAACATATCATCAACATGTTTGGCCATTATTATTTTCTCCGTTGATCTTTATCGTAAATATTGTTTTCAGGCCCAAAAATAGCGACACTGTCGTTAGACGTATTTTATTGTACGCTAGGCATGGAAATGGTATTTTTGATTGTTGGCAGGTCAGTTTGATAATTTTTTTAATATTAATAATAACTAATTTACGGGGGACAGTATATAGCCATTTTATACATCTATTCCACTTACTAATAACAATTTTTGCCAGGACCTTTATTGACCCCCTATGGCGTCAAAAACAGCTGTTTCACGCCGGATCATTCTTCAACTCCTCATGGACCACTCGTGGAACTCTAGTGAGCCACTCGTAGATCCCTCTTGGATCCCTCTTGGTCTCTTCTTGGACCCTTATTGGACCACTCTTGGAAACATATTGGACCACTCTTGGACCCCTATTGGACCACTCGTGGACCTCTAGTGGACCCCTCTTGAACCACTCGTGGACCTCTAATGGACCCCTCTTGGACACCGCGTGGACCTCTAGTGGATCTCTCTTGGACCGCTTGTGGACCTCTAGTGGACCCCTCTTGGACCACTCGTGGACCTTTAGCGGATCTATTTCACCTGATAACAGAAAATTTTCACAGAATTACTTATGATCCCATTGTTAATCTATTTTGGTTAATTATGATTCAATTAAGCAGAAGCCCTAATGTGCAGTATTTCAAATGGACGTCCTCCAACTGAAACAATCTGGCTTATGCAAGTACGTCATGAATCAATATAAGTTACTTTCCTTACCTGACCTGTTAGAAATTGTAGACTGATCGAAGAAATGTGATCAGAAGTGGTGTTTAATCAGTTTATTGAATAAGGTTACTAAATGCATAGGCAGTTGCTCATGTGTCGACACAATTTGTGTCAGTCGTCCTTACCAATCGACCCATTGAATGACATCGACGGTCAGTTGAGGAAAGCAGGCAACGGCTTCACATCAACATCTGCTCTCTTACTAAGCAATGCTGCTCACGCTTTAGAACACACGTATGGCACTGGTTGTATTTGTTCCTGATTGCTGCTAACAACATAACACACGAACGTATTATTATGGTCTTCTAGAAAGAGGTTTGATAGAAAAAAGGAATCTATGAAATATTTTTTTTTCAATGACCAGGATACGATTTTTTTGAATGAATACAAGTAAATAAATTGTATCATAAAACTTATTTTCATATATAAATATATAATAATAAATACTGCATTTGGCGACTATTGCATGGATATAAATATTTTGCTTCAGGAAATGAAATGCAATAGACAGCGCTTTAGCGGTTGTCTTATCTAGAAACAAACTATTTTTAGATCCTGTGATGTTCTCATAGAAGGAATTTTACTGCATACAAGGATACAATATTTTTCATCTTTCAATTAAAAGTATACAGCATGAATGGAATTGTAAATTCCAGACCCAGTTGTAAATTCCTGCGGATTGCTGATGAATTATTATTTTTCGTGCCCCGACGTTTGTACGACCTGACGGTCAAAGCAGCGGCGGTCCTTGACACCGAGTTGTATCAAGAGTAGAGTTACACCTGCTAAATAAGGGAATATCAGCGGGGACTGTTTACTTATTCGTATACGCTACCACGAACGTAGAGCAAGAATTGTCTAATTCCGTCAACATAT
>SDVV010020836.1:0-13245 GCA_016164225.1 Gammarus roeselii | reverse complement strand
CAGGACTTCACCTCAGATTCCTGCGCTCTACACCTTTCCTTCACGCAGGACTTCACCTCAGATTCCTGCGCTCTACACCTTTCCTTCACGCAGGACTTCACCTCAGATTCCTGCGCTCTACACCTTTCCTTCACGCAGGACTTCACCTCAGATTCCTGCGCTCTCCACCTTTCCTTCACGCAGGACTTCACCTCAGATTCCTGCACTCTACACCTTTCCTTCACGCAGGACTTCACCTCAGTTTCCTAGTTCAGTCTACTCGTGAGAGCCCAGCAGGTAGTTAAAACACAGAATTTCCTCAAATAAATCTCCATCCGAGAGGACACTTTTTTTTGTTCGCATTGGCATTCCTCAAGCATCTTTCCCACGTTGACACGCAGCTTTGTTCTCCCTTACACTCTGCCAAACTCCGACACTAGCCTACACAACTTTTTAGAATTCGCCACCAGTGCCGTATCATCCGCTAACAGCAACTGAATCAGCTACCAACTACACCTATTTGCTCCCAACAGCTCTAAGCTGCGTCCTAATGCACTCTCATTCGCATTTCTGACAGCTTCATACATTTACAGATTTAATAGCTCAGGATCCAATAGATTGTTTCTCGTTTGCAAACATTTCCAACGCGTTTTTTCACACATCATCGCTTCTGTGTACGAATAAATCCTTCATTTTTAATGAAGGATTTATTCATTTACGAATATCTACCCCATTGTTAAGGTTTATTCACAGAGCAGGGCAACAGAAGAAATATCGGTAAATGTTTTATATCTGCCTCCCCTTAGTTCCAATCGGAAATTTTACATTTCTATTTTGTGTATTACATCAAACCAACAGAAAGAAAACTGAATCATTTAGAGGGCATTTGATTTATTCCGACAGTTAATCATATAGTAAATGGCACTCAAGTGAGGCAAGGGGAGTATCGGAACAAGAACTCAGGAACGGGAGCCACTCGACCAATCCCCTGGTGCTCTTTTAATTTAGCTGAGACTGCCTCAGGACAAACTTTGTTGCAGTTTGATGTCGCTTGTCGAGTGTTAGATGGTGCTACGGGGAGCTTGACGAGTATTAAGTGGTACATAGGGAAGCTGGTCGAGTATAAGATGGTGCAACGGGGAGCTTGACGAGTATTAAGTGGTACATAGGGTAGCTGGTCGAGTATAAGATGGTGCAACGGGAGCTTGACGAGTATTAAGTGGTACATAGGGAAGCTGGTCGAGTATAAGATGGTGCTACGTGGAGCTTGACGAGTATTAAGTGGTACATCGTGAAGCTGGTCGAGTATAAGATGGTGCAACGGGGAGCTTGACGAGTATTAAGTGGTACATCGGGTAGCTGGTCGAGTATAAGATGGTGCAACGGGGAGCTTGACGAGTATTAAGTGGTACATGGGGTAGCTGGTCGAGTATTAGATGGTGCAACGGGGAGCTTGACGAGTATCAAGTGGTACATCGGGTAGCTGGTCGAGTATTAGATGGTGCAACGGGGAGCTTGACGAGTATCAAGTGGTACATCGGGAAGCTTGTCGAGTATTAGATTGTGCAACAAGGAGCTGGTCAAGAATATGTATTTTACAGAAATGTTTTAGTGAAAGTATTGATGAAAGTCTAGATGCAGCCTTTGAGAAGGTGAGAGGAAACAATTTCTTCCCGGAACACGACTTTCCAGCTATTGAACTGCTGCAGTGAAGAAATAATAACTTGGGTAAATATATATCACTCACGGTCATATATTGATTGTAAACAACTCGTTGATCTGGCAAACAGTGAAGGAAGGAATAACTGGTATACTGTTGCAGGTGTGTTTACAATATGTCATACAAATAAGAAAAAAATCCTAAGAAGCGTGTATTGTTCAGAGAACAGCGCTCATGGAAAAGCGAGCTATTGAACAGAAAAAAAACATCAAATAAGGAATAGCTAATAAATCTTAAAATAATTCATTTCAATTGAAAAACGATTAAAAGTTTCACATGACCATGAGAGAAGAGAAGTGGAAGAGAAAGCAATTGAAAAATTACTAGAAATGCATTTTTTCTCTGCTTATTTCAGCTTTTACCCTTCTAAACTAAACCCCTTAATTAAAGAATCCGGTCAACTGGCAGGTACAAATAGGCAAGGAACAAATTGTTGAGTGGAAATAAAGCATTAGAATTTGGTATCCTAAAGGTTATTCGGCCGAATCCTGAGATCGCCGCGAAAATTTTATTGACGCATCATAGATTTGTCATCTCTGAAATTAAGAAAGCTATGGATGGTATAGGTAGTAATATCGCCCCCGGGTCAGACGACTTCTCAGATTCGTAATTTCTTTTGAAACTATGCGAGCAGTTACTGTCAAAACCACTTCCGATGGAGGCCTCTGCTGGGCCTCACACGCCCATCAAATTACAAACTAATTTCTTTGACATCACATTTAATCCAAATATTCGACTGAGGAATATAGTAAAAAACATATTTAAAAATATGAAAAGTACAACTCCAGGCCACATGGTCCCCGAAGTAAGCGGAGAATAATGAACAAATAATTGGGACACTATTAATATTACTAATTGGATCATTTCATTTTAAAATATTCTATCAATGGGTTTTCAATATTTTAATAATAACACATGAAGTTACATTATCAATTATACTATTTGAACTAGGGAAAACTGCAGTTAAACTATGGTGAAATAATGAATAATAATAATAAAAATATTAATAATAATAAAAATAATAATAAAAATGAAAACAATAATAATAATAATAAAAGTTTCATTAACAACGAACATGGTCATAGTATTACAATTGAGACATCTTATTTTAGGGTTACAGTGTGAACAGTTATAAAATTACCGCACACTTCTAAGAATCAGTTACGGCATACAACTCCATCCTGCCTATGCGTTTAGTAATTCTCTCCATCGCCTTAACAATATCAAGGCAGCGAGCGCATCACCAGAGCAGATTGCTACGAAGATTTCATTTGGGGAGTTCATAACTCGAGTCATAAGGCTGTGTGCCGCTTTACGGAACAGTACCTTGATGTGGTCTGATTGGTTTTCAGCAAAAACCCTGCTCGCTGACATCGAGCGAGGGACCTGCATCAGCCGTCTAAATGTGTCATTATAACTCACTGTCAATTTCCTCACGCTACATTGAAAGTATTTTCTCCACAATGCATTACAATAAATCGGGTAACAATATGATTTGAAGAGCTGGATTTTAGCTTCCTGTGTTGCAAACGAGTACGTTATCAACTGCACTTTGCCGCTTTGTTTGCTTTGCAACATCCTTGTCATCAGTGCAATCTGCAGTGATGGTGTGCCCTAGATATTGAAAATCATCCACATAATCCAGTGCAACACCGCCTAGTTTTATCTCACTCGATAGGTAGTAACTATGACCCTTCGGTCTAACTAGCATACATACAGTTTTTGCAGTGTTATATACAATATCATGAAGTTCAGCAAAATTATTAGATATCAAGAAGCTTTTGCAATGCTGAAAGTCGGTGTTAACAACACCATATCATCTGCATAACTAAGATTGTTAACACAGTTGGCGACATGACACCCTTGGTTTCCTCTACTCAGAGGGTAATTCAACTCATCAGTGTGCACGTCATACAACAGTGGCGATAGCTGACCTTCCTGCCTAATTCCCTTTCTACAATAATAAGTGGCCGATTTCGAACTACCCCATCGCACTAAGAATTCCTGTTCCCTGTACCAAAATACAAGCTAGTGCACAATATGAAGAGGGACTCCTCTCTCAATCAACTTTCTGAACAAAGTCCAAAGGTTTACTCTATCAGAAGCATTCGCTGCGTCTAAAAAACACAGAAAAAGAGGCGAGGTTTTACATCTGTAAGACTCAACAGTTTGTTTCAATGCGAATATCGCCATTTCAGTTCCATGGCCCTCTTTGAATCGAAACTGACTGTTTGCGGTTGACAGAAATGTTTGCAATCTCGCATGAATAACCTGCTGAAGAACCCTGGGAATTGAGGTGGAAATAGCAATGGGGCGATAATTATTTATATCAGAAGGGTCCTTCGTTTTACATTTCAGAAGGGGAATCACAGTTACATGCATTACCTCTCTTGGTAGCTTCTTGACATGAATGCAGCCAGAAAGGAAGCGAGCAAGCACTGCAGTCAGCCTGTGGGAAGCATTCTTGAACATTGCCCTAGGTATGTCGTCATTTCCAACAGCTTCGTTTTTTTGTATGAGGCCTTTGACAATGCTCCTAACCTCTGCCACCGAAACCACTTCGTTAACAGCAGGAACATTATCGAGGGCCTTTTGCACTCAACCTCTATTCTCTTCCGTGTCAACAGAATTAGCAATGTGCTGGAAATGTTCCCCCCCAGTCCCTTGCAATGTTTGCTTCCCCAGTTACGCCCGCCACCGCGAGTGGAAGTGCTTCCTTTTTAGGATTAAGATACCGAATTTCTTACCAGAAATCTTTACATTTACGTTCTCGCAATTTTGTTAGAAGAGCCTGCGCACGCAACTGTTGCTCGTTCTATCTCAAAAACGCAAGTTCTCTACGAAACCGTGACTTTGTGAGATGGAAAAACAGTGGATGAGATTTATTTAGATTCTGCAAACGCCTCTGACGAAGTCGATATCGTTATCAAAAGTGCATTACGTAGGTATATCCAAGGTAATGTTTATGAATGGATCAAAATTCTCTTATAGGCAATACTCAATGTGAGGTAGAGAATGGGGGCGTTTCTGCATTAGAAGAAGTCTTTAAAGCGGTCACACAAGGCACTGTGCTTGACCGTCTGCTTTTCTGAGTTCACCGAATGAATTGAGCAAAACCTGTCCATATTCATCAGTCTTCGGCTTTGTAGATAATATACCAGAGTGCTAGGGACACTTAAGGACACGAGAGATATAAAAAAAATTGAAGCTGATATGAAATAAATCTTTAGGCTAACTGGCAAAAAGAACTAGCATATTCATGCAACAACGTAGCCATTGAAGGAAAAAAAGGCTGTGTGATTTAAGAGTATGACTGCAAATCAAAGCTTCACTCCATAAACAAATCGCAAAGATGGAGGCTAGTGGTAGGAGGCTAGATTCCTAGACCAAGAGCACTTTTCTAGCATAGCGTTACAAGGTCAATCACTAATTCAACCAGTTAGATACTTGCTCTCCTCTTTGAATACCACATGAACAAAACTGAAATCAAAAACTTGTAGCAGTTCAAAGAACCTTCAAATCAAAAGATATAGAGGTATAGGAAATAGATCATTAGGGCTTTGAGAGCCTCGAGGTTATATGCAACACAAAAAACTTTTTGAAAGATTCGTGGTAATGCGTCTGGAGAATTTGAAAGGCATACGGTAGCACTTAACAATTTTGCATGCCAGGCACCTCGGTTATTCGATCAAATGCCACCAGGTGCGACTGGAATACGCGAGTTGTTCACACCCGACGTCACTGTACCGCACTGAAGTCTAAACCAATGCTTCCATAACAAAGGTTCGTCGCCCAATTCAACAGTATTATGACTCGCAACACCTTTTCCAACGTCACTAAACAACAAACCTCGTTCCCATTGCGCCACTTGTAGTCATGTGCGAGTTATTCAACACATATTATAACTTGAATGAAAGATTCTCTACATTTTCAAATCTGGATGGGAGCAATACGCACGCATCAGGACTCACGTGTGACCAGACATTGTCGCAACCGCACCTAGCGTCGTCTGCTATTACTTCAATCTTGGTCTGATCAGCGTTCATTTCCTGTTCGGTCTTTGATCGGCGAGGTATAAATATTTTTAAATTTGTTCTCCCATTGCCAATGGTTACTTATATGTGCTGTTGTATGTAGAAATGATAAGTTTACATTATATCGTGCCTCTGTTTGAAGGTAATTTGTCATATTCAAGGAACTGATGGCGACAATTGGTTTTCTTCCCGCTGTTCCGGGTAATAAAGGGGAATTCTATTTTATCTTGGTGGGATTTTTTTACGCGCCCCTTTTTAATCATCAAAACACTGCTGTGAAACATATTGTTTCGCTTAACTGAAAACATCCTACACTTATCTTTTGAACAGTATGTTAACTTTATTCAAGATTTGTACATATTAGTACAATGCAATCAGAACTATTTATATGAGTCTATTTCAAATTGCGTTTCTGAATACTGTCCACAAATGGTCATTATTGGCTTTCACTCCAACTTTATAAACATATGATTAAATGCAATTTGTAATGATCAATAAACATTCCATTCATTACCGACACACTAAGGTTACTCGCTGACACAGAGTGAAATCTGTTCGGAGCCGGCAGTGGTGTGTGTCATGTTCGGTAGCGTGTCGCATCAAAACGATTCTGCTACCCTGGCACAGAAAATAACGCGAATGAGTGTGTTAGTCGTATTGGAGTGAGTCAGCATGACCTACTATGGTGCGTGTGACACACTTATATCCGACAAAATTTCTTTGAGAGTAGATTTGGTACGTGCGTTCAGCACAAGAGAAAAGTGTATGGTTCGTCACGCTGACGGTCAGATCGCTTATGTGAATTTTGGCCTTTGTCGGTATCTGTGTCGTTGATATCGTCTTATAATACAGTACAAGCGAGCGTGTTGGCACAATCAGAAGGCTATCCGTTTATACGTGAAATTGTGCCATCTCTTCTCACTCAACGCGGTCACCGTGATAGTGGCCAGCCTCAGAGGAGGCCCTGTTGTATGTGGGAAGACGTTATTATTACAAATTCAAAGTGGCTGATATGTCGAGTAGCATCATCGTTCATTCTCAAAAGCGGTTGCCATGTCGAGTAGCATCAACGTTACATTCTCCAAAGCGGTTGGCAAGCTGCATCGCCAGCCTTAGAGGCGGACTGCTCGGCGGCGGATGATACCATTAAAACATGTTGAACGTGGCCGCCATGCTGTATCGAATGTCTTACATGCGGCACGGCTCAGCGATGGATGGCACCACAAATGCATATTCAAAGCGAACGTCAAACTGGGCTGCCAACCTCAGAGGCGGCCCTGCGCTGCGTCGGTTTGCGACATTCTACATATTCATGAGCCATCGAACCACACCACGCACTCAGCCGAGGGCATCGCATGGAATTTGTCGCTCAGAGCTTTGGACGGGGGTTTGGGACTCAAGACCAACCCCCATTCCTTTTCCTAACTTCCTCTCCCGCATTTGAGGCATTATTTCATAGTGGGAATTTGAGAAGGTCACAATTTAAATTAAATTATTTGAACGGATGGAATAGCTCGTGTTTGAATTTTTTTTCTCCTTGATCCAGTCCCGATCGCAAACAATCGGTTGAAATGTAACCAAACACAAAACTGGGAATATTTACTATCAATTACCAATATATATTCTGAATATATCTAAATTGACTCTATCTAAATTGTCATCGTAAGAAAGACGACCATCGACCACAGGCGCTTGTTTGTCCCAAACAATGTCCACATGCAGATGCTGTGTGTCACCAAATGACGTTCTCCAATGCCGTTCGCCCTCAAGTAGTTCAATAACAAACACGACCCAAAATTCCCATCGTTAGAGCCATGCCTTGCTTTTGTTGCTTCGTTCTTCCTTGAACAAATTCTCTCTTCCTTCACTAAGTTCTTTTCACTAAGTTTCGTCATCCCTTCACTAAGTGCCGTCATCCTTCACTAAGTTCTAACTTCTATTGAACAAACTTCCTCTTCCGTTTGATGAGTTCCCTTTCCCATTCTCTTAAGAAGATTCCTCTTCTTTCCAAGCAACGAAAATTTAAGCGAAGACCTACTGACATAAAACGACCCTTTGAGTGAAGGCGGTCGATCAGATTCTCTTGCTTATTCTGGAACTGCCTCCTTGGAGTAAAGTGGAAGTATACTCTGGAGCCGTCTGAGTCCTTTTTTGTGTTCGCTGTCGCATAGAGCGGTGGCAACTATTGGCTAGGATACGAGAGGAAAGTTGGTATCAAAAACAGGAACGTGTGAACCAGAAAGAGGAAAGTGGGAACTTCCTGTACATTTTCCTTGGCAGGAACGTAAGGGGGGAACTTATTTCGGTAAAACTTGATAGGGCATCCATTATAGCACTCAAAAGGGGCGTTAAAACAAAGTACAAGTAGTTAGAATTTTTAATTTACTTTCATCAAATTAGAATATGATATGATTTAACAGTGTTCGTATGATAGCCGCCGTGGCCGAGTGGTTAGCGTCTCCGACTGCAGTGTCAGCCTCTGGTGCTGCATGTCGCGAGTTCGAGCCTCGGCATGGACACAGCGGTCATGTAGCGGGGAGATTTGGCGCTTCCCCCTCTGTGTCAGCTAACTTAGCCACCCTCATAATTAGGGGAAAACGGTTGTATATCTATACATACATGCGTACATACTATGTTAGCATGCTTTACAGTAACAGTGTTCCTACGTTAGTATGATGTACAGTAACAGTGTTCCTTTATAGCATACTTTACAGTAACAATGTTAACAAGGTTTCTAGGTTAGCATGTTTTACAGTAACAGTGTTCCTTTGTTAGCATGCATTACAGTAACAGTGTTCCTATGTTATGATGTTTTTACAGCTACAGTGTTAACGGTGTTCCTATGATAGAATATTCTGCAGTAACAGTGTTAACGGTGTTCCTACGTTAGCATACTTTACAGTAAGATTGTTAACAGTGTACCTACATTAGCATACTTTACAATAAGATTGTTAACAGTGTCCCTACGTTATCAAGCTTTACAGTAAAGTGTCAACAGTGTTGCTGGGTTAGGAAACTTTACAGTAGCAGTGTTAGCAGTGTTCCTATTTTAGCATGCTCTACAGTAACATGGCTGACAGTGTTCCTACGTTAGCATGCTTTACAGTGAAGTGTTAACAGTGTTGCTCGGTTAGGAGACTTTACAGTAGCAGTGTTAGCAGTGTTCCTGTTAGCATGCCTTCCAGTAAAAGTGTTAACAGTGTTCCTATGTTAGCATGCTTTACAGTACTGCATTTTGGGTTACGTAACATTTAAGAAGCGAGGAGACAAATGCACGGATGGGCAGCACTACTTGCTTGCACTAATCCAGCCTCTAGTTGAGGCGAGGAGCGTAAATGCCGCCTTTGTTCCTCGTCAAATCGGCAAACACAGGAATTATTTCGACACCAACTAAAGCCACGTCACACTATATGGACATGTTGTTATTGGGATTGAACAAGAATGCTATAATAAACTGTTTCACCATAAAAATATTGTTTCCAAATAGATTTGTTTCCATTCAAGACCGTGCAATGCAATAGGTTTCGTCGATACACAACTTTTTTAGATTGGATGTTGGTCGAGTCACTCCTTTAAGGTAAACGTTGCTCCAATGCTGGATCTTTCCCTGGTACGTACACTCACAAAACTGCTCGCTGCAACCAATTATTTTTTGCTGTGACGGTATAGTAGGATGTTTTCTTGGCAAGGCAAAATCTTTTTGTGGCATCAACGAAATCCGTTTTGTCGACCCAATTCAGTAATAATACCAGGACATTATCGAAATAATTCTATTTTCAGCGGTTTATAATTTTCGTTATATTTGTTCGATCAAGGGGAAAGCGTTCTAATTGTCCGAGCTATGTGAGAGTGTTCTAATTGTTCGAGCAATATGAGAGCGCTTAAGTTCGAGCAGAGGAAGTGTCAAGATCACCAGAACGAGTGCGGGATTGCTGTCTAATTTTAAAATTTTAGGACACTACATTCTCAGATGGTGCTGTTATTCTTCACTATATTTTCAGATGGTGCTGTGATTCTGCCATCCTGCTAGAGTTTACAATCGTTGCAAGTGCACTGGAGTTTATAATCATTGCAGGCACACTAGAACTTTTAATCGTGTCAGGTGCACTGGAGTTCACAATCGCTGCAGATGCACTGGAGTTCGCAATCGTAGCAGGTGCACTGGAGTTAATAATCGATGCAGGAGCACTAGAGTTTATAATGTATGCAGGTGCGCTGAATTTTGAATCGTTTCAGTTTCTCTGTAGCTTACAATCGTTGCAGGTGAACAGAAGTTTACAATCGTTGCAGGTGCACTGAAGCTTAGAATCGCTGCAGGTGCACTGAAGCTTACAATCGTTACAAGTGCACTGGAGTTTGTAATCGTTGCAGGTGCACTGAAGCCTATAATCTTTGCAAGTGCACTTAAGTTTACAATCGTTGCAGGTGCACTGAAGTTTACAATCGTTGCAGGTGCACTTAAGTTCACAATCGTTGCAGGTGCACTGGAGTTCATACCTTTCATTACCCAGTCGTGCTCGGTGAGTGTTCGTGTGTTATAATCACTTAATTTGTTGCATCTATTGTCAACGGCACTTATCGGGTCTTCATCAGACCACAAAGAACATAAACAACTGACCCGCAGAACCTCGTTTAACCGCCTCCCAGCTTGAAAATATTTATGATGAAGTCAGATACAATCAGAATTACCTATATATGACATCGTAGTCACGCAAGTAGTTTGACCACATGCCCATCTTGAACAGACAATGCACACACTCGTAGTAACGTAGATACACGGCTTGACAGGAATAGGAATATTATTCAAATTTGAGTATATTATGCACAAGTTATGGATAAGCTTTTAACCTGATCCGATTATGACATGTATCATCTGTTACAGAATGGTTTGCTACCTATCGAAGGATCCCTCCCCGGGTTGACAAAGGAGTACAAAGAAAGAGTGTAAGATAGAAATAAAAACAAATATGTAACATAATAGCAATTCAGAAATATGTTCCATCGGAAATCAAACAAAAGACATTGAGCAGGAGAGCAATACCTCACAATCAATTATTTCCGTAAACAAACTATACCACCTGTTGGATGAGTTGACAACGTTGATTTGGTATTTAGGTTAGTTTACAACACATGGTAGAGAGATCGTGTCGAGCTTGATATTTCTCTGGCTACAAAAAATTTGAATTTTATTCCACCCAAAAATAATGCATCTATTATGAAGCATTACTTTGCAGTAGCCTAATTGAACGCACCCTATTCTACAGTTAAACCATGTTAACTGAATACATTCTAACATTTTCCTGTGTGGAACTAGTAAATTAAACTTCACTGATCCGGATAGTCCACATTGACAATTTGCATTGGGCTTAGGGATAACCTCTCAAACGTTTTTTCTTCACAATTTCATGTTTGCTTTTTTTTCGCCGGCGATCACAAAATTTTAACGAACCAATTTAGATGAGTCCACCACAAGAGAGCTGGTGTTTGCTTGCAACGCATTGTTTGCTAACAACGCTTTTATCGCTTGCAATGCTTTGTTCGCTTGCAACGCGTTGTTCGCCAGACGCGCATTGTTCTCTAGCAACGCTTTGCTAGCTTGCAACGCTTTGTTCGCTAGCAACGCTTTGTTCGCAGCAACGCTTTGTTCGCTAGCAACGCTTTGTTCGCAGCAACGCTTTGTTCGCTAGCAACGCTTTGTTCGTAGCAACGCTTTGTTCGCTAGCAAAGCATTTGTTCGCTAGCAACGCTTTGGTCGCTAGCAACGCTTTGTTCGCTAACAACGCTCTGTTCGCTAGCAAAGCATTTGTTCGCTAGCAACGCTTTGGTCGCTAGCAACGCTTTGTTCGCTAGCAAAGCATTTGTTCGCTAGCAACGCTTTGTTCGCTAACAACGCTCTGTTCGCTAGCAACGCTTTGTTCGCTAGCAAAGCATTTGTTCGCTAGCAACGCTTTGGTCGCTAGCAACGCTTTGGTCGCTAGCAACGCTTTGGTCGCTAGCAACGCTTTGGTCGCTAGCAACGCTTTGTTCGCTAGCAACGCTTTGTTCGCTAACAACGCTTTGTTCGCTAGCAACGCTTTGTTCGCTAACAACGCTCTGTTCGCTAGCAACGCTTTGTTCGCTAGCAACGCTTTGTTCGCTAGCAAAGCATTTGTTCGCTAACAACGCTTTGTTCGCTAACAACGCTCTGTTCGCTAGCAAAGCATTTGTTCGATAGCAACGCTTTGTTCGCTAGCAAAGCATTTGTTCGCTAGCAACGCTTTGTTCGCTAACAACGCTCTGTTCGCTAGCAAAGCATTTGTTTGCTAGCAACGCTTGTAATAAAACACAGTTCAGTTCACGCATCGCTAGCTTTAGAACCCCGTCAAGCCGATTCCAGTAATTGGACTGACGAGGTCTATAGTGGCAGGATCAGTGAGCCGCGGACGCGCTTTCGAGCCGCCAACTCCATTGATTGCGAATTCCCGGGGGTAAAGAGCCAATCAGTACTAAGCCCTTCTATCCGGGAGTCCATGGTTGACCCAGATTTAATTAATAATAATCTATAGTTCTTGAATTCTGAAACTGCACAAGTGTTCTTTGAGTGATATAAATTCAAGTGAAGTGTTGCCAAATATGAAAAGTCCTTCATGGTCAATACAAATTTAGCCTTCCTGTAATAATAACAAATGAGACATGCCAGCAGCAGGAGAAAAAAGTTTCAGGTGACGCCCTCTAATGGCATCAGTTGTAACAACCCCGCCATACTGTCAAAGATCACCACGTGACCAGGGCTCAGCGCATCACCGTTTGTCCAAGGATGGATGGACCGTGACCATGTGTGCGACACCATGACGTGCACTTTCGTTGCTTTTCCCAATTCAGTAGGAATCAGAAGCCGGTTAATCAATCAAATCGAGAAGCATCATTAAATTTTGATCCCCACCGACTCACTGCATCCAAATCACCTCCACTTCCTTAAGTTAAATTCACATCCGCCTCACTGCAACTAATTCACCACCGCATCACAACAACCAATTCACCACTGCCTCACTACAACCACGTCAGAACCGCCTGACTGCAGCCAATTCTCCACCGCCTCACTGCTGCCAATTCACCGCCCCAATTGAAAATTATTGGAGGAGCATGGTAGTTGTTCTTCGGGACACGGTAGTAGCCAGTGTCGGATCACCAGTGTCACACCGGTGAATCTTTGGTGGAATGCACCATTTATCTATACTATTCTCGAGCATGATCACTGGTGATTCACCAGTGTACGGTAGTGAAATACTCTCATGCACGCCCAAGGTCCGCGCATACACTACCATGATCCGCTCGTGCACTACCGTGCTACGCCAGTGGCCACCACTGGAGCTTGAGCAAAATATAAGCCCTTAATTTGCAGTGCACGCAAAATCCTGCCATTGCTTAATATATGCACACTCATATAATATATAATTACATATACATATGTGTGTGCATATACCTATAGAATAGCTGGATTCTACACGCATTGCAAATTAAGGGCTGCATTTA
>SDVV010020835.1:0-13245 GCA_016164225.1 Gammarus roeselii | reverse complement strand
AGTCACATGCCACGAGGCATCACTCCTACGTCTCTGTCCGTGTCCTAGACACTGTTGTCAGAAACGTATAGAGTCACATGCCACGAGGCATCACTCCTTCGTCTCTGTCCGGGTCCTAGACACAGTTGCCAGACACGTATAGAGTCACATGCCACGAGGCATCACTCCTACGTCTATGTCCGTGTCCTAGACACTGTTGCCAGACACGTATAAAGTCACATGCCACGAGGCATCACTCCTACGTCTCTGTCAGTGTCCTAGACACTGTTGCCAGACACGCATAGAGTCGCATGCCACGAGGCATCACTCGCATTCATTCAACTGTCCCGCCTCTCTTCCCGGCAGCTGCGCCTTGCAGGCCCGGATGGCCCTTGTCATATCGCAGGTGGTATTAGTGTCCGCGTGCGCACAGCTGGCAACGGAGACCTGCCTCTTGCATATGCAATTGAGTTCTCGATGACCGGGAGCAATCACGTCTGTGATAGAACGGTCTGCAGTACTGGCTCCAGACTGCTTAGTGGGCTCGTCGCCTCAAGACCCGGGAAGAACAACGAAGCCTGTCGATGATGTCAAGAAGTAGTAGTAGTAGTAGTAGTAGTAGTAGTAGTAGTAGTAGTAGTAGTAGTTTCTTCTGTTTTCCACCGGAGCTCCAGCGTGTAGTCACTGAGTGCTCCCCTGTAGGGCACGATGATCCGTTGATTCTGCTCAGCTTCGTGCACGAAGTTAGGTTAAAGTTTACCATTAATACGCTGGGAGGATCGCGAGTTCAGGATCAGAGAGGATTCAACTTAGTTACTTTCACACTGCTTCATATAGTCCGGTGTGTTTTCCGCAAGCGATCAGCTTTTTTCGGTCTTCCGTTTCTGTGAGCAGGCGTTGTAGGGGGGGGCTCGAGAACGCTCGTCGGGCTTCTGCGAGTGCATCACAATCCATAAGTAAGTGTTTCACACTGATTGCCACTTGGTGGCAACAGGGGCATGGTGGTGCGTCCGGGTCCATGTCTACGTCCATTGGGAGAGTGTGGGTTATCCACGTGTGTCCCGTGCATAGACACTTAATGAACACTTGGTCTCTCCCATTAGAAAACCTGGCATTCCACTCTCCAAGGGATGGTTTAACTGCAAGCAATTTTTGTCCACTCTGTTGCCAAGAGTCGTTCCATCGTGATGTTATACGCGAGTTGATGACTGGGAACCAGTCTCGGTATTGTATGGAGATGAATTGATCATGATGGGAAGACACCCGTTTAGCGAGGGAATCTGCACGCTCGTTTCCTCTTATTCCCACGCGTCCAGGGATCCAGCAGAAATCGACCGCTTGGCTCGTCTCGGACATCGTGAATAGGTCTTGTTGCATTTTTCTAAGAGCAGGGTGATCGAAGTGCAGAGTTTTCAGCTGTGTGAGAACACTCAGACTGTCTGAAAATGATACATTTTTGGGGAGGCGGTTATTTTTTGTCATGGAGATGGCCAATTCGAGTGCGTGCAGCTCAGCAGAGAACACAGAGGCCACTTGAGGTAGGGTGACCGGACGTGAGGTCCCTTCGCCTACTGCAGCAGCTCCCACTCCGTCCGATGTTTTGGAGCAGTCAGTGTTTATATGGCGGGGCTCAGAGTACTGTTCATCAAGTAGTTGCAGGAGTTCTCGGCGGTACGTGTTGGTTGGGGTTGTTGCTTTGGGGTGCGTTTGAAAATTTAGGTTGACCAGCAGTGGGCTGATCATCCATGTTGGTGTGTTGATGTGACGATAGGAGAATGAAGGCTTGATTGCTTTGCGACCGATGTTCAGAGAGGTCAGTAAGTTATCCACACGTAGAGAAAAGGGTGGGCATATGTTCTTCGTAGCCGCAAAGAGGCGTTTATTGAGAGAGTTGGTGACGTCACTGAATGCTGGACTATTGATGTAGCTCCTTGTCTTGAAATAGTACTGTAGTGAGAGTTTGTCTCTCCGGAGCGGAAGAGGAAGCTCGTTAGCAAGCACGTTCAGGGATTCTATGGGTGTGGAACGGAACGCACCGGTTGTGATACGCAAGGCGTTATTTACGATGATAGAGAGAGGTTCAAGGGTGGTTTTAGCTGCTGAACGGTAAACAATTGCTCCATAGTCAATGCGTGAACCTATTAATGTTCTGAATAACGTCATGCCGGTATCCATATCGGCTCCGATTGCAAGGATGTTACAGAGAGGATAAGTCCGGTAGCCTTTTTGCAGCGAGTCTCCAGGGCTGTAATATGAGGTCGCCATGTGAGTGTAGGGTCCCACACAAGACCGACAGCGTTAGGGCTGGTTTTAGGTGTAAGCCGGGCACAGGAGTAAAGTGCATGCTTTTTGTTTTGGAGGGCGAGAATCTGAATCCGTTTAAGGAGGCCCAGTTCCCGACTAGGTTTAGACATTTCTGGAGTTCCTGTTGAATTGTTAAGAGGCTATGGTGTCTGAAGCTTAGTTGTAAGTCGTCCACGTATAGTGATGTAAGCAATCTTCCGTCGCGCGGGAGAACGTATGCTATCTGGTCGATTTTGAGTATAAAAATAGTAACACTAAAGATGCTTCCTTGGTGGACACCCATTTCTTGCGGATGGGATGGTGACAGGGTGTCGCCGATCTTAACCCTAAAGGTGCGGTTCTGCAAGAATTGATAGACGTAACGAGGTAAGTGGCCTCTCAGCCCTTTGTTGTGGAGATCCTTCATGATGCCATATTTACCGGTAGTATCGTATGCTTTTTTCATGTCGAAAAATATGGAAACCACGTGTTCCCCTCAAACAAATGCCTGTCTAATGTCAGATTCCAGTCCTACAAGGTGGTCTTTCGTAGAGTGGCGTTTGCAGCCACCACACTGGATGCTGTTCAGGCCTGCATGCATATAAAGATAGTCGACAAGGCGCGTGTTTATCATTCATTCCATGGTCTTGCAGAGGACGCTGGTAAGAGGGATGGGGCGATAGTTATGTCGCTCATCGTGGAATTTCCCGTGTTTGGGTTTTGGGATAATCACAGATTGTTGCCATTGATTGGGAAAAATGAGTTTGAATTCAGAGTGTTCAACACTTTTAATAAGTGCTCACGGGCGCCATCTGGGAGATTCTTGCTCATGTTTATGTGTACCTGGTCTTGCCCAGGTGAGGTTTGTTGTAGGCCTCTACGTTTATAGAAGTTAAGTCAAGATGTTCACTTTCTCGCAAGTCTGAGCTTGTTTATTTGCGATTTCCGCGTGGGAAGAATAAGTTCTGCCTCCTACTAAAAGGATGTTAATAGGTCGCTCGGGATTTCCCTGGATACGTCGGATTTTTTCCAACACCTGGGAGGGGGGGGGTGTTTCAATTCATAGTGTTGACTAACTGAGCCCAGCGTTCACGTTTCTTCTCCACTCGAAGTTTTCGGTTTCGGTATATAGCAGATGCCCTTTTCCACGCTAATCTGTTCAGTGGGGACCATGCGCATCGGTAGGCATTGTTTAGTCTTTCACGCTTATCTCTTGCTTCTTGCACCTATCGGCACCACCATGGTTTCGGAAAGAAGGTTAAAGGGGCATATTAGGGAATGCTTGCCTCGGCTGCAGCTTGAAACATTTCGTTTAATTGGGCGACGAGGTCGTGTTCCGAAATATTTTCGGAGATACCATCCATATCGCTCCACGCGATATGTGCCGAGTATTCCACCCACCTGCCTTTCCGGTAGTTGAATCGAAGTTCTTGTGGGCAGGGTTTCTTGGTTGGCTGCTAAGAAGCGATATCATGACTGGGTTATGGTCGCTGTTGTGTGTTGAAGGCAGAACTCTCCAAACGAGTTGGGGTGCCAGAGTAGGAGAGCACATGGATAAATTGATGGTAGTTTCACTTTGGGGGGGATTTGGGTGGATTGTCCGTTTTTGAAAAGGACCAGGTTGGGAGTGTATATGGTGTTAGCCCCTGGGGTCTGTTCTCACTCATCCCCATGTTTCTTGTTAGCTGTTGAAGTCTCCAAGGAGGAGTATTGGCGAGGGCAGTTGGTTTAGCAATTCGGTCATTAGTGCTTCCGAGAGGTCATGGCTTCGTGATGAGTAGATGGATACCACTGTTATTTGCCTTGAGACGCATATCTTTATAGCGATAGCTTGGAGTTCTGTCCTCAAGGGAAGGGGGAGGTGAGGTACGCTTTGGTAGATCATAAGTGCCACTCCGCCGTGAGCAGTCACGTTGGTGTGGCCTTCGCTGCGGTGTATGATATATTAAGAGATTCTGAAGATGGCGGTCCCTCGTAGTTTGATCTCTTGGAGGCCTATTACCAAAGGTTTATCGGTGTCGATTAGGGATAGCAATTCGTTTTTCATGTTTCCGAGTCCCTGGCAGTTCTACTGGGGTATTTTGGTGTTCATTTTGAAGGCTGTTCACCCTCAGACCTTGATGATCTAGAGTGGTCGCTGGATTTGCTGGATCTTTTGTGGTGCTCGCGTTTTTGAGTTTACCCAGGGGTTCCGAGTCGGAAATGTTCACGGGAGTGTCCACCTTCGGTGGAAGGCGGTCTGCTGTGATTGCTGCGGTCGCGGCCGAGAGTGCTCCTGTGGGAAGATGATGGTGTGGGCTCTTTGTGTTTGCTTTGCAAGCGAGTGCGCTCTCCTTCTGTGGTAGCCTATTTGATCTGCGTGTGTGGTTGTGTGGAGTGCGAGGTATTTGGGCCAGATAAGATGTCTGGTTGTGCAGAGGTCTCGCGTAAGAGTTTTTCGAGATGAGCGCTGTCGACGAGGCCGTGATCGTTCTCGCTTTTGACGTGTTCGTGAGTCGGGTTTATTAACGGTGGATCGTGTCGTTCGCAGTGGTTTTCTACGAATGGAGCCGCATTTGAGACAAGTGAAGGAAGTTCTAGATTTTTGTCCTGGTGGGCCGTTATTTGAGAGTTGATACTGATCTTTTTGTTCTGTGGCGCCTGGGTATCGGAGGCTTCTTCATTTCTTTGCCTTTTCGTTTTTATAATAGTGAAACTTGCTGCGTGATCAACTGCGGGGGATGCATCCATCTCGCCGTCCTCCTGGGCACCGCATAAATTATTTTTAGGACTGTGCGTCACTGGTTCAGGAACGGTCGCTGGGCTGAGTGAGGAAGCAGGGCAGCTGTGTAGGAGTGTTGGAGTCTTGTTACAATGTTGTCCTGATGATGTGTGGATGTCGTCGGGGAAGTTTGGTTGGATTGTCGATTTGACTGCTTTGGCGTAATTGAGTTGGTTTGAGTTATCGTCTTTCCAGATTTGGATGGCTTGTTTCCGTGTATCGTTGCGTTCGTTTTGTGTGATTGTTATTTCTTTTTGGTCATGTATACTGGGCAGTCGCGGTCGCCTGCCTCATGGTAGCACGAGCAGTGGTAACATTTAGGGTAGCGGGCTGTGCAGTCTTTTCTGTCGTGCTCTCCAGCGCACTTTTTACAACGTTGCGTGTATGTGGCTGGCAGTATGAGATGACGTGGCTTTATTCAAGGCATGTTTTGCGCATTGGGGGCCATGCTGCAACTGTATAGATTTTGGTTCTTCCTTGTTCACACGGAATTACAAGGAATTCCGGTGCGTCGAGTCCTGGGAAGGTAATTTGGTATGCAGTAGAACTTGCGTTACGTGATTTTATCCATGCTGCTTGACCGACTTCGGTAACTCCGTGATCCTCAGCTAGACCTTCAGCGAAAGCACTGAGATCGGTTGTAGGTGTGTAACGGGAAGTGTATATAATTCGTTTGGTATCGTTGAGAGACGGATGTATTGCAACTGTTACTTTGAGTTTGTTAAGGGGGCTAAAATTTTGTATAGCGTTACTTTGTTTACGTCCTACGACGTAGGCCAGATATTTCTTCCCCTGTCGTTGATTTTTTTTCCGTTTTCCTGCCAGTTGTTTGGTAAGTGCTTGCATCATTATAAATGTATTAGTTGAAAAGACCACTTTGCTTGCACCACTTTTGTTGAACGTTATGAGGAAGTGGGTGGGAAATGGTGCCGGTCCTATCTCCCGGGAAGGAGGTTCCTTCTGGGAAGAGCGCATCGAGACTACAGCCTCTCGTCGCCAGACACCGTGATCAATCTGGTATTGGAAGATCGCTCTCTCCGTCTCCTCCTCTGGCAATCTCTATGTCCGGTGGGGTGTCCGTCTATTTTGCAGTAAAAACAGTGCTGTTCTTTGGACTGGCACGACTAGGGATCGTCCCGTTTGTCATGGTCGTCCTGAGAGCAGTATGAACATCTTTGCTTACAATAACAGTTTCCTCTCGTGTGTCCGTATTTCTGTCATTTATAACATCGCATCGGACGTCTCGCAATTGGTGTAACCTTGGTTTTGGTGGCGCAGAAGGGAATGTCTAGATATTTTGGTGGAGTAGGGCAGTTGAATTTTATTATTAGGGCTGTGGTAGTCTTCTCTCCTTGGTGTGATCTTTGGTGCGATTTTTGCTTCGACAACGCAGGCTACGTATTGAATGAGTCCAGTGATGTACTCTTCGATTTTCTCCTTCGGGCTATCTTCAACGTAGATCAAACCTGAACTTGTTGAGAAAGTCGGGTGTGGCACTATTTTGCTCGGCTTTTCACAGAGCCTGGTTTTGGAGAAAATTGTGTCACTTTGAAGTTTTGTGTCTACTCTGATGGCAAAGCCTTCGTCGCCGCTAGTGGCGACGCTCAGGACTGGGCGGCCAGTGAAAGAGCCCAGCTCTTATCGAAGAGTGTATGGACAAATATCCGGTCTGTCGTTGGCGTCGAACGTGATATTCAGGTGTTCGGGTAAGGTATGTTTATCATTGAACAAGTTGTGTTCATTGAATAGCTTGTATTGCTTCCTCCTTGCCGCTTTCGGAGCTCTGTTGTTTTTTTTGTGAGGTGAAGAGTTGTCGAAGTTGTCGTCGGACGTAGAGGTAGAGGTACTTGCATAAGTTGCGGGTTCTTTAGTTAGTTCTTTACTAGTTCGTGGATATGGAGAAAAATGGCCTTGACATGACCCTCGAGCCTTGTTAGACTGTCGTCAACTGTGCTAGGTTCTGCGGCAAAAATTTCTGCTTCCTGCTCAAAGAGACCGGTCGGTTGGCTTAGTACATTTCTGATTTCCTGGACATTCCTGGTTAGTTCGTCGATGCGGTCGTCTCTCCGGTCATCTTCGGCTGAGGTGGCGCTGGCCATCTTGGAGAGGCTGCCGTTCTTGGCCGTTGGAATTTTGGTCTTCGTCGCTCTGGAGAGGGTGCTGGTCCCTCCCGAGTGGGGCTTCCTCCTTCCCCCCATTGGACCCCTGGTTCACGCCAGCGGCCAGGGAGCTCACTTTAAAGGCCTCTTGATCGGCTATACCGCTTCTAACGTTAACGTAATTGAACACTTTGCAAGCAAAACAAACGTGCGATTTAAGGTACTAAGGGGTTCTCTGAAAAGATCAGTTAATAAACAGTAGGTGTTGGTACAGAGCGTAAACGAACTTCTCGATGACGTCAAGATTTGTCAGTTGAATGGAAGTCAATAACATAACCCTTTGCATTGTTGAATGTAAGGTCGTACTTGTACCAACGTACAGGCTCTTCAGCAGTAGGGTGGCAGGGTTGGACGGTCTCCGAAGACAAACACACGTCTCCTGCAAACAAGGAAATTGTATGTTGACGAGCTAACAACATGCAGCACCGAAGGCTGCCTCTGCAGTCTTGGGATTTTGTGTCATAATGCTCCCGTGCCAAATAATAACTGAGAACCCCCGATATCGCACAGATTGGTCCCTAGTTTGTGCTGGGCCCTTAAGCCGCACGTTTGCTTCGACTAAATATTTGAGGTCGTGTAACGTTAACTGTAAACTCGCTATAGCCAGCTAATAGGCCAGAAAGAGTGAGCCCCTAGGCCCCTGGCGCGAACCCGGGGGCCGATGGGGAGTCGAAAGAAACTCCATTCGGGAGGGACCAGCATCCCCTCTAGAACACCGAAGACCAAGATTCTAACAGCTAAGAACATCAGCCTTGCCAAGATGACCAGCAATACCTCGGCGGACGACGACCGGAGGGACGGCCGCATCGACGAGTTGACCATGAACGTCCAGGAAATACTGAATCTGCTGTGCCAAGCGACCGGCCTCTCTGAGCGCGAGGCGGAAGTTTCTACCGAAGAACCTAGCACAATTGACGATCGTCTAACGAGACTCGAGAGTCACGTCAAGACCATTTTCCTCCATATCCACGAACTTGTAAAAAACGAACCAACTAAAGAACCCGCAACTTACACAAGTACCTTCACCTCTACATCTGACGACAACTTCGACAACTCTACACCATACCAAAATCCTAACCGAGCTCCAAGTGCTGCAAGGAGGAAGCAATGCACGCCGTTCAATGAACAAAACTTGTTCAAAAATAGTCCTACCCTTTCCAGAACACCTGAAGATCACGTTGGATGCCAACGACAGACCGGATATTTGTCCATACACTCTGCGAAAAGAGCTAGGCTCTTCCACTGGCCGCCCAGTCCTGAGCGTCGCCACCAGCGGCGACGAATGTTTTGCCATCAGAGTAGACACCAAACTTCAAAGTCACACGATTATCTCCAAAAATAGACTCTGTGGAAAGCCATGTAAAATAGAACCACACCCGACTTTCTCTGCAAGCTCTGGTTTGATCTACGTTGAGGACATCCCGAAGGAGGAAATCGAAGAGTACATCACTGGACTCGTTCAATACGAGGACTGCGTTGTCGAAGCAAAGGTTGCACCGAAGATCACACTTAGAAGAGAGACTACCATAGCCCTAATACTAAATTTCAACTGCCCTACTCAACCAAAATATTTGGACATTCCCTTCTGCGCCACCAAAACCAAGGTCACACCATTTGAGAGACGTCCGATGCGATGTTTTAAATGCTAGAAATACGGACACACGAGAGAAAACTGAAACGGTGAGCAAAGATGCTCATACTGCTCCCAAGACGACCACGACAAACGGGACGACCCCCAGTCATGCCAATCCGAAGAACAGCAGTGCTCTTATTGCAAAGTAGACGGACACCCCACCGGACACAGAGACTGCCCAGAGGAGGAGAGGGAGAGAGCGATCCTCCAATACCAGATAGATCACGGGGTCGGGCGACGAGAAGCTGTAGTCTCAATACGCTCTTTCCACAATGACCCTGCAACACGGGAGAGGAGATCTGCTCCATTTCCCACCCACTTTCTCATAACGGTCAACGAAAGTAGTGCAAACTAAGTTTCCTTTTCAGCCAACTCATTTATAATGATGAAGTCACTCACCGAACAACTAGGAGGAAAACCGAAAGAAATACAACGACAGGGAAAAAAATACCTGGCCTACGTCACAAAACGTGAGCAAAGTGACGCTGTACAAAAGATTACCGACATAAATAAACTTAAAGTTACAGTTGAAACGCATCCGTCCTTCAACGATACCAAACGGATTATATACACCTCCCGTTAAACGCCTACAACAGACCTCGGTGTTTTCGCTGAAGGTCTAGCTGGATACTACGGAGTTACCGAAGTTCGTCAAGCAACATGGATAATATCACGTAACGTAAATTCTACTGCATACCAAATTACATTCCCGGGACACGACGCACAAGAAATCATTGTAATCCCGGGTGAACAGGGAAGAACCAAAACCTACCCAGTAGGAACATGGCCCCTAATGTGCAAAAAATGCCTCGAATACGGCAACGTCGTCGCATACTGCCAGCCACACACACACCCCAACGTTGCAAGAAATGCGCTGGCGAGCACGACAGAAACGACTGCACAGTCCGTCAACCTAAATGCTACCACTGCTCATGCATCCATGAGGCAGGCGACCGCGACTGCCCAGTACACATGGACCAAAAAGAGATAACAATCACACAAAATGTACGCAGAGTGACACGGAAACAAGCTATCCAAATTTGGAAAGACGACAACCCAAACCGTCTTGATTATGCCAAAGCAGTCAAATCGACGAGCCAATCAAGCTCCCCCAACGATATCCACATATGAGAACAATATCGTAACAAGACTCCAACACTCCTACCTGGCTGCAGTGCTTCCTCACCCAGCCCAACGACCAGCTCCACACCAGAGACGCACAGTTCTAGAAACGATTTAGGCAAAGACCTGGATGACGACGAGATGGATGCATCTCTCTCAGTTGATAACACAGCAAGGTTCACTACTATAAAAACAAAAAGACAAAGCGATGAGGAAACCTTCGATACCCAGGCACCACCGAGCAAAAAGATCAGTAACAACGGCCAAATAACGGCCCGCCAGAACCAATTTATTTATTTATTATTTGCTTCTATGTTACACCGGAGTCCCAACGCGAAGTTAATGCAGACTCCCCCGTAGGGCGGTCGCCAGAACCAAAACCCAGAACTACCTCCACCTGCTTCGAATGTGGCTCCATTCGTGGAAAACCACTGCAAGGGACAAGATCCCCCGTTAACAAACCCGACCCATGAACACACCACCAGCGAGAACGATCACCGCCTGGCTGACAGCTCTTATCTAGAAGAGCTCATACGCGAGAGCTCCGCACAACCAGACATATTACCTAGCCCAAATACCTCTCACTCCACACAATCATCCACACAGATAAAAAAGGCTACCACATAAGAAGAGCACGCTCGCTCACGAAGCAAACGCAGAGAGCACACACCCTCGTCTTCCCACAAGAGCATTCGCAGCCGCGACCGCAGCAACCACAGCAGACCACCTTCCACCGAAGGCAGACACTCCCGTGAACACTTCCATCCCGAAACCCCTGGGCAAATTCAAAAACACGCGCACCCTAAAAGCTCCAGCAAATCACGTGACCACTCAAGATCATCAAGGTCAGAGTGCGAGCAGCCTTCAAAATGACCACCAAAATACTACAGTGGAACTGCCAGGGACTCTGAAACAAAACTTACGAATTACTATCCCTAATCGCCACCCATAAACCTTTGGTGATTGGCCTCCAGGAGATTGAACTCCGGGAGACCGCCACCCTCAGAATCCCCCGAAATATCGTACCATGCCGCGAAGGCCACACCAACGTGACTGCTCACGGTGGAGTGGCACTTATGGTTCACCTAACGCCATATACACTCACAACCTGGTCCTTCTAAACGACGGACAACCCACCCGAATCACCTCCGAAAATGAAACTGTTATCGATTTATCCATACGCTCCCCCACTGTGGCACCCCAACTCGTTTGGGGCGTTCTGCATTCAACACACGACAGCGATCATAACCCAGTCATCATATCGCTTTTCACCAACCAACCAACCAACCAACCATGAAACCCTGTCCCACAAGAACTTCGATTCAACTTTCAGAAAGCTAGCTGGATGGAATACTCGGCGCACATCGCGTGGAGTGATATGGACAACATCCCCGAAACCACGTCTGAACACGAAATCGTCGCCCAACTATACGAAAAGTTTCAAGCCGCAACCGAGGCAAGCATTCCGCAATATACCCCTTCAACCATCTTTCCGAAACCATGGTGGTGCCGAGAGGTGCAAGAAGCAAGAGATAAGAGAGAAAAGCTATACCATGTCTACCGACACGCACAGTCCGCCAGGAACCGAGTAGCGTGGAAAAGGGCATCTGCTGTTTATCGAAAACTTCTAGTGGAGGAGAAACGTGAAACCTGGGCTCAATTAGTCAATACTATTAATCGCAACACTACCCTCTCCCAGGTGTGGGAAAAAAATTCTACGTGTTCAGGGAAAACCCGAACGACCTATTAACATATTTTCTGACGGAGGTAAAACTTATTCTTCCCAAACGGACATCGCCAATAAACTAGCTCAAACGTTTAGCCAGATTTCGCAATCAACAGACTACACGGCTGTTTTCCAACGGGAGAGAAACTTGCGAGAAAGTGAATATCTTGACTTGACTTCTAGAAACGAAGAGGCCTACAACAAACCTTTCTCTCTCCACGAACTGCAAAGCGCTCTAGACCATACACGTGAAACTTCATCTGGGTCAGACCGGGTACACATCAACATGATCAAAAAATCTCCCAGATGGCACCAGTGACCACTTATTAAAAGTGGTCAACACTCTGTACTCAAACTCATTTTTCCCGATCAATGGCGGGAATCTACAATTATCCCAATACCCAAACCCGGAAAATTCCACGGCGACTCACGGAACTATCGCCCCATCGCTCTTACCAGCGTCCTCAGCAAGACCATGGAAAGAATGATAAATACGCGCCTCGTCGACTACCTTGACATGCATGCAGGCCTGAACAACATCCAGTGTGGCAGCCGCAAGCGCCACTCTACGCATACGATACTACCTGGAAATATGGCATCATGAATGATCTTCACCGCAAAGGGCTGAGCGGCCACTTACCACGTTATATCCACCAATTCCTGCAAAATCACACCTTCAGGGTTAAGGTCGGCGACACCTTATCACCATCCTATCCGCAAGAAATGGGCTTCCCCCAAGGAAGCGTCCTCAGTGTCACTCTTTTTATATTCAGGATCGACCAGATAGCAGACATTCTCCCGCGCGACGGAAGATTGCTTTCATCACTATACGTGGACGACTTACAAATAAGCTACAGGCACCTTAGCCTCTTAACAATTCAACAGGAACTCCAGAAATGTCTAAACCTAGTCGGAAACTGGGCCTCCCTTAACGGATTCAGATTCTCGCCCCCCAAAACGAAAAGCATGCAC
The DNA here is from genome assembly GCA_016164225.1 of Gammarus roeselii. Classification (NCBI taxonomy): domain Eukaryota; kingdom Metazoa; phylum Arthropoda; class Malacostraca; order Amphipoda; family Gammaridae; genus Gammarus; species Gammarus roeselii. The sequence goes on along the minus strand of SDVV010020835.1, from coordinate 610 downwards.
TTCACTCTCGTACCCGGCTTACATCTAAAACAAGCCCTAAACCTAAACAACACTCCGCTAGTATACGAAGAATCAATAAGCTTCCTCGGTCTTGTGTGGGACCCTAAACTCACATGGCGACCTCATATTGCAGCCCCCGAGACCCGCTGCAAAAAAGCAACCGGACTCATACTCTCCGTAACATCCTTGAAATTCGAGCCGATATGGACACCGGCATGACGTTATTCAGAACATTAATACGCTCGCGCATTGACTATGGAGCAATTATTTACGGTTCAGCAGCCAAAACCACCCTAGAACCTATCTCAATCATAGTAAATAACGCCCTGCGTATCACAACCGGTGCGTTCCGTTCCACACCCATCGAATCCCAGAACGTGCTTGCTAACGAACTTCCTCTTCCTCTCCGGAGAGACAAACTCTTACTACAGTACTATTTTAAGACAAGGAGCTACATCAATAGCCCAGCACTCAGTGACGTCACCAACATTCTTGACAAACACCTCTTTGCGGCTAAGAAGAACATATGCCCACCCTTTTCTCTACGTGTGGATAACTTACTGACCTCGCTGAACATCAGACGCAAAGCAATCAAGCCTTCATTCTCCTA
>SDVV010020834.1:0-13245 GCA_016164225.1 Gammarus roeselii | reverse complement strand
CTTGCGCCAGCAATCCGCGGACTGTAATGGTTAATTGTTCAACTCAAGCATCTCACATAAACGTTTTTCTCAGAATGGGTTTTCCAGCGCTGCGAGGGGGGAGCAGAGGTTCCAGGATTCAGAGGGGCCTCTATAGGGTCCAACAGTTTCTCTAAAGGCTCCCAAAGGGTCTCAAGGGTGTCCCTAAGGGCCCCAGAAAGATCAAAGTGGACCACCCCAAATCCACCTGGTCTCCCAAGTCTCCCGGGTTCCCGAAACCCCGGGTCCCCGAGTCCCGCGGATCCCACGAGGACCTCCTCTCCCTGGGTCACCTTTTCTCAACCAGCCTCGATGCATATAATAAAAATAATCAATGCAAAATTAATCACCATGAAAAAAGGGCAGATAAATATAATAGAGCCCAAGCAAGAAAAAATAATAAAATACTAAAATAAAGTGTTAATGATCTATAAAATGAATAATCATCCTTCCACCCCAAGCCTCACGTGAAATGGACCAATGTTGACACTGTGGCCAGCGTAGCGTCATCGTACCTGGCCTAAGTAATAGCAGATATCAGCTTCCGCTCCGATGAAAATATTCCGTGTTCACGATCACGCACCTAATCAGACATCGCTTGTCACAGCGGGATGATTTGCCCCAGGATTTGAGCCTGAAAAAAGTATGAATTCCGAAAAGAACTGTTCAAACATACTGACGGCACCAACAACAAACATAAACGCACAAGACCCAGTCGGTGGTCGAAGTGCTATAATGGCTTGTACTGAAGCATAATGCTGCTCTGCGTTAGGACGTCCGAGCACTGATGTCCGAAGTATGAAACAAGAAGCTTGCGTCCGACAATTTTGATGTGCTGGCATAAACAGGGCTGCGGTGGCGCGTGGAGGAGAGTGATGCACATCCAGTGTACAAATATACTTCTCAGATTCTCCTAAGGTTAACGTCCGTGCATCATTCGATCTCAATGAAAGGAGCGCACGTCAGTACTCGGTCTCCTCACAGAGTGGGTTAAGAGTCACCACTCAGATGATGCACTACGTTAGGATCGCTTTAATAGGGAAAATATTACGATTTAAAAGCTAAATATTAATTGGAAAATTGTTTTTCAAAAGATCAAGATTTCGAATGAAGAAAAACCAATTCACTTCATCAAATTAATCCACAAACGTTTTAAATTCTATATTACATGGCACATTTTCAAGACTGTAGAACAGACAAGTAATTATTTTCCCGCTTCTTGAACTTGAAAAGACGTCATCTACTACAACTTTATCGTTCACAATTTGAAGGAAACGTTCATTGTTCCTTATCTAACATAATTTTTTTAACCGACGTAGTTCGTGTGATACTGACACTAGGCCGAAATCCCCCAGCAAGGGGGGGTGAGGGGGGCAGCTTGAAAACAGTAGGAGGGTAAACTCATTGCAAGAATTCAAATTTCCGAAGTCGACAAAACTCATTTTATCGCAACTCTTCACAAGGGCTTTCAAATGATGAAATGCGCAGCAAGACAATTCAAAAAATTGTACGAGGGATAATTTTTGGATATTGGTTGTATTGTAGTACTCCAAGTAGCTTTCTATCGATACATTTGATTAGATTAAAAAATTTGAATTTGATTTGGGCCTCATTTCCACCGGAGCCTCAACGTGTCATAATAGGCTCCCCCGTAGGGCGCGACCGTCATTGATTCAGGTAAGTTCGCACGGCCTCGCGCGCGAAAATATTAGTCTTGTCAAGATGAAATCATGTACACATTTCAATTGTGGCATATTCGCGTACAAGCAAGTGAAGATTTGATTTGATCTGAGCCTCATTGCCACCAGAGCCTTAACGTGAGTCATAATACGCTCCCTCGGAGGGTGCGACCGTCATTGATTCAGGTGAGTTCGCACCACCTCGCGGGCGAAAATATTAGTCTTGTCATGATGAAACCATGAACATATTTCAATTGTGGCATATTCGCGTACTAGCGCGTACAAGAGAGTAAAGAGTTAACGCGTATCTTCGTAAATGTATTGTTATCTCTGTGCGTAATGGGGTGGAAGAACCGCCTCGCTTGTACAGGTGTTTAGAGTTTAGACAGCTTCGTATAGTCCGGTGTGTTTTCCGAAAGCGATAAGTTTTTTACGGTAGGTTGGGTCAGTGAGTAGGCTTTGTAGGTCACAAGGGGGATTTAAGAACGCTCGTCGGGCTGCCGCGAGTGGGTTGCAATCCATCAGTAAGTGTTTCACGCTGATAGCCACTTGGTGGCAACAGGGTAAGGTGGCGCGTTTGGTCCTGTGTTGGCATCCATCAGTGGTTGTGAGTTATCCACGTGTGTCACGTGCACAAGCGGTTGATGAACAGTTGGTCTTTCCTGTTGGTGAACTTTGTTTCCCATTCTCCGACTGAGGGTTTGACTGAAAGCCGTTTTTGTCCACTCTGTTGACACATTTACCAGTCCCGGTAATGTATTGCGAAAAAATTGTTCTTAGTGAGTAGACGCCAGTTTGGCAAGCGAGTCCGAAAGTTCGTTTCCTCTTATTCCCGCGTGCCTAGGGATCAAGCAGCATTCAACAGCCTGACCCGTCTCGGACATAACAAAAAGATCGTGGTGTATTTTATGTAGAACGGGATGTTCGTAGTACAGCGTTCTAAGATGGGTGAGGACACTCAGACTGTCTGAGAATACGACGCATTTGGGGAAGCGGCCTGTTTATGCAATAGAGATCGCTAGTTCTAGTTCGCGTGCGTAGAGCTAAACAGAGAACACGGAGGCCCCTTGTGAGAGCGTGGCCGAGAGTGGGATGTCCCCGCGCACAGCGGCGGCTCCCACTCCATCCGCGGTTTTGGAGCCGTCAGTGTATATGTGGCGGTGCTCTCAATATTCTTCCTCAAGTAGTCTTGGGAATTCCTGCCGGTACGCGTTGGTTGGAGCAGTTGCTTTAGGGTACACTTGCAGGTCTAGGTTGACCGGTGGTGGGTTGATCATCCATGTTGGTGTGTTAATTTGAAAGATTTGGTAGGAGAATGAAGGCTTGAAAGCCTTACGTTTGATGTTTAGCAAGGTCAGCCGGATGTCCACACGTAGTTAAAACGGTGGGCATATATTCTTTTTAGACGCGAAAAAGCGCTTATCGTAAATGTTGATGTGGCTGATTGCCGGTTTGTTCGATTAAGAGGTCTGTATCCGCCAGTGCGCTGTCGTGAACCTTAGCGAGCTCCTCGTAAGCCGCCAAGTTCATCAGTTCTGATGGGTTCGCATTGCAGTATGTGCGGCATGCTTGCACGGTATGTGCGGAAAACATTTACGCTTGTGCGTACGGGAAAATATTTACTAATTTTCCTTCTTCTTTTCCTACCTCATAAGCACCCAGTTAGTGTCTGTCGATGCATGGCAGGCTTTGAAAGCTCAAAACAGAATGATGAGGCAGCATTCCGCATGAGCCTTTAAATGGTGTAGGGCAGGTCATGAAAACTTAGAACTAAAGGAGGAGTTCTGATTTGTGTTCGAGCGTCCCAACGAAGAGGCCCGCCCTTGTTTGTAATCGAGGTCTCTAGACCTTAAGATTGATTAACGGCACTCGCCATTGCATTGAGATAAAAGGGCAGTGTGATGGATAAACGGCCTCCCCGCTGGGGCTGGGAGACATAGTTATAGACAAAAGTTGAGGCGAGGAGAGTTTCTCTGGCAGTTAAAGCGGGTCATTTTTGAACTCAAAGGGTTGGTTCGGTCCTTGGTTGAGGGAAAAAAACTTCGTAATTAATATGATATAATAAAGAATGCAGTAACAGAGAACGGAATGTTTGTCATAATTGTTTCGACCGTAGTATATATATAGAACGACACGTTATGTATTACATAGAATGAAACTGTTGCACTGATACGAATTATATAGCAACATAGAGCTAGGTACTAACTGCACATTTTGGCATCATAGAGTACGGTTAAAAAAATCATCCATGCCTAAATTGAATAATCAAAAATTTAGACATAAAACAAAAAACAAAAACGCGTTTGATAAAAAATAGCCATGAATCCTAACTTACAATGTTACTACAATTGTTCCTCATTTTCTAACAGCCTTAACAATGAACGAAGACACTTTCAAAACTGATGAAACGCGTCACGAGGAGGAGTTTGTACACACAACATCACCTTCAAGATATGTACTCCAAAAACAAGACTACACTAAATGATGACTTCTTAACTAGCACATCGAAACTACGCTGTCCACGCTACGAATCTATTCTAATATAACAATGTCTTTTAGTTTTCGGCATCTAGAATCGAAAAACCAGGTCCTATATTTCCTGGTACCTAAAATACGTTCAAATGCCGATTTTGTGAGATTGATCCATATAATGTAACTTAAGATTGTTGCCGTCGACTTGATACCGAGAATAAACAGTTCATCAAGTGATTATTGGAATTGCATTTGAGCCTCATTTCCACCGGAGCCTCAACAGGAGGCGATTATTTGAAGATTAGATTAGAGGGCCAAGGATTTCTAGTGCGCTGGAGTCAACATCCTAGTCATGCAACTAGCGCTGCAACAAGCTATAGACAAGTATTTTTTTCACTTGCTTCCATGTTCCACCGGAGTCCCAAAGCGAAGTTAATGCAGACTCCCCCGTAGGGCGGACAGCTATATACAAATTGTTGACAAAATTCAAATTATTGGGTTTAGGACTGCGTAAAGTTGAGAACTTTACGCTGCGAATGACAAAGGTTAGGACGGAAGAGTATCCCTTAAAGGTCCACTAGAGTTTGAAAATTTTACCACTTCGTTTGGCTGTGTTAGAGTTATACAATCTGTTATAACTCTTTCAGAAAGCGCTGTATTAAAAAATGATGGAAAAATATTCTAAGAAACATCAGTTTCTTGACCCGTCGCACCAAGGCAAAATTTCCACGCAGCCGCGTTCAAGTTCAGCAGCTAAATGCGACCGCTGCAAAAAGTAATTGAACTATCAGGTGAATGATATTTTATTTTATTTAAGCATCATTTCCACCGGAGCCTCAACATGAGTCATAAAAGGCTCCCACGTAGGGCTCGACAATCATGGGTTCCAGTAGGCTCGCACGCCTCGGCAGGCGAGAAGAGCAACGATGTCAAAGCCAGAACATTTTGAAAATTTCAGTCGTGTCAGACGCAAGCTGGTGCGCACAAGAAAAATGTTTACACAAAACGGATCACCGCTTTCATTCATTTAGAACTTCAAGAGTAATATGTATGCACGCCAGTGCAGTGCACACAGGTTGCATCGTCGAGATTAGTACAAGGTTTATGGCTACACGGGCAAAGTTAGCTCCGACAGCAACGCAACACTATGTTTACAGCTACGCGGTCTAGTTTATTCTTAGTATAACTTATTTATTCAGGTAAGATAAAGACTAAGACAAAACGAATCCCCGCCTCCAGCCCCTCATAAAGTCAAGAGTAATATGTACGCGTGCCAGTGCGCACAGATAGTATCGTCGAAATTGGTACAAGGTCTATGGCTTCACGGATCAGATCAACTTCAACCGCAACGCACCACAAGGTTTATAGTAACGCGGTAAAGGTCAACAACAGAAATTACATATGGACCGCGCACGCATGAGCGAGCACTGACTGAAAAACATATTCGTAAAATTAAAAACAGGAACATTTGCACAAGTACACTAGCATTATGTTGAGGAGGTACCGGCCGGACCCTTGAGCACAAAAGGGCTAAGTTGTATGAGTGTGAGCGTATGAGGGTGTGAGGTGCGCCTTGCCGTCGGTCACCCCCCTAGTGTCTGTATCGGTATAACACTAGCATTCATTACTTTATTAAATTGTGAATCGTGAATAGGAAAGAAAGAGCAGGTTCATCATGGGCTGAAAAACTGCTCAGATTATTGACATCATCCTTATTGTTTAGGGGGATAGAAGGGGGGGGGGGAAGTTCCCTCGGTTTATGATTTGATTCTCAGTTCCACCAGAGCCTCAACGCGAGTCATAATAGGCTCTTCAGTAGGGCTCGATGATCATGGATTCCAGTAGGTTCACACGCCTGTGTGCGAGAAAAAAAACAATGCTTTTAACGTTAATTTTTTTTAGCAATGTCAGATGCACGCTGGTGCGCATTTGAAAATCGCTTAGACAAAACGGACCTTCGCTTCCAATAATTTAGAACTTCACGAGTGATATGTACGCACGCCAGTGCGTACAGGTAGCATCGTCGAGGCTAGCACAAGGTTTGCGGCAACACGGACAAAGTCAGCTCCGACAGCAACACATCACGACCTAGACCGCGACATGGTCCAGGTCGACGACAGTACACTTCATTTATTCGGGTAACACTCAGACGGAACGAATCCACGCCTCCAATCATTTAGAGCTTCAAGAGTTATGTGTAGGCACGCTAGTGCGTACAGGTATCATCGTCGAGACTAGGACCAGGTTAACGGCTACACGGACAAAGTCAGCTCCGACAGCAACGCAACACGACCTAGTAGGTCGATTATAGTACATTTCATTTATTCAGGTAAGACTCAGACGAAACGAATCCTCTCTCCTATCATTTAGAACTTCATGAGTAATATGTACGCACGCTAGTGCGCACAGGTATAATCGTTGAGATTGGTTACAAGGTTTACGGCTACACGGACAAAGTCAGCTCCGACAGCAACGCAACAACCACTCGGAACTCCAAGAGTATTATACACCCGCGCCAGTGCGCACAGATAGTACAGTCGAAATTGGTACAAGGTCTACGGCTTCACGGATTAGATCAACTCCAACCGCAACGCGTCACATGATTTTATAGCTGCGCAGTCCAGGTCAACCCCAGAAACTGCATATGGTCCGTGCACGCGCGAGCGAGCACAGACTAAAGAAAAAACACCTATTCACAGAATCACAAACAGGAACTCCCACACAAATACAATAGCGTCATACTGAAAAAATTGTGGATCGTGTAGAAGAAAGTAAGAGCAGGTCTGTCATGGGCAGAAAAACTGTTCAGATGATTGATTTCGAACTTATTGTTTAAGGGGATAGGGTAGAGGGGGGGAGGCGAAGGTCCCGAAAAGAGCCCGATGAGCCCCGGAGGGTTACCCAAGTCCCCCGAGCTCCCCGGGTCCATCGAGTCCCCTCGTCTCAGCTCATCTCAACTTGTCTCGAATCATTTCGGCCAGTTTCGACTCGTCGCGACCAACTCGACTCGTCTCGTCTCAACATGTTTCGACCAGCTCTCCCCCTCTGCGTCAGCAATGTTCTGGACTGTAATAACTTTTCTCTACTCAAGCACTCCAAATATATATATTCCTCTGTGTATGGGTTTTACAGCGTAGGGAGGGGGAAGCAGAGGTTCCAGGATTTGGAGGGGCCTCCTGAGGGTCCTACAGTTTCTCAAGAGGGTCCCACAGGGTCTCAAGGGTTCTAAAGGGCCCCAGAAGGGTCCAAGTGGGCCCCTAAAATCTTCCTGGTCTTCCAAGTTCCCCGAATTCCTGGAACCTCGGGTCCCCCGAGTCTCGCGGGTTTTTCCCTAAGTCATCTTGTCTCAACCAACCTTAATATGTATAATATTAACCAATGCAAAATTTATCGCCATGAAAAAAAATGCTGAGAAAAATAAGAGTCCAAGAAGAAGAAATAAAATACTAAAATAGAGTGTAAATGATCTATAAAATAAACAATCATCCATCCACCCCAGCAAGTGAATGAGAAAAATTTATACTTCGTAAGGAAGCCAAACTATTGTATAGCAACAATCACCCGTTCTATGGAAGTAGACCAGCTCGGAGAGTTGGCGCTGGGTTGTCTAAGTACCAGAACGCGTTCACACAAGCAGAATGGAAATATTTTTTTTTCTTCCAAACGCTAGTCATTCGTCGCATTTCTTCAGATGGTGATTATTAATGTCCTCCGAAAAATCTGATAGTCTTTTTGACGCTCTAAGTGACTGCCACGGTATTAAATGGACCCTATTCCACTGATATTAATTGTGAACAGAATTTCGATGGCGCAAAATCAAGTAGACCTTTAAGGTGATGAGGCCATATGGTGCTTGCACTCCTCGAGTGGCAGAAGGAGAGCTATCACTCAACTTACCCTGTTCGAGAGCCACAAGGATTAGCAGTCGTTCAAAAGGTGCCGGGGGCAATGGGCACCAGCATCTGTTGAGAGGGAAGATGAAGAGGAGACAGAAAACAAGGATCTCATACACGAGATCTACACACAGTGTAACGAATCTCGCGCACGAGTACAGCATGAATGGAAAGAAGAAAAAGAGGAAGGAGTGTCGTAAATCTTTGTTGCATGCAAGCGCCCAAATTGACTGTTATTAGCGGCTCGAAAGAAGAAAATATAAAACCTGTGCACAACGACTATTAGGAGAGTGGTTGTTGTCGTTGTTGTTGTTGCTGCTCAACCCCAACTCCCCCTACGATGAGAGAGTGGCCAAGAGGGAGCGAGAGAAACAGAAAGTTAGAGAAGATGTAAACGGAAGCCAAGGTGCAAATGAGGCAAATCAAATTTAATTAGATTCAGCGTGATGGTATAAAGAGAAATAGTGAAGGATGAAGAAAAAGGGAGCCTGAAAAAAAATAGGGTTGTTCACCCTCCTGGTTGGACCGTGACTCCGTGGCGGCCTGTGAACCCGACAAAGGGGAATTGATTAGACAAACATTATGAAAAGTTAACAGACTGTTTGGCTTATTCTGAATAGGACGTGGATTAGATTAGAGTGTCGAGGCTTTTCAGTGCAGTGGAGTCAATAACGGCACGTGAACTAGTCTTTTATGTCATCAAGCAGATGTAACGCTACTTGTAACAGTGAGCATCGCTGGGTACTTATTAAAATATACTCTCCCACCACCTCTTCAAATATTCATATGAATGTTAAACTGATTCGAACGAATTTCTTCATAACCAAAACGACGACAGGCCTCAAATAAAGGCAGACATTACAAATAATCGTACAAATCGATCTTAAAATATTCTATGGAAAGACAAAACTTGCGAACACGCAAGTTCCAGTTTGTTCTGTTTAGTGAGATCGATCCCCTTAATTCAGACTTAGACCTTACGTGGTACCGAACAGGTAATTCATCTTCCACGTTCGCTCACTCCTTGAAATCAGTTCTTGCGGTGTCTAACTGTGGTCAGACAACAGTGAATGTTCAGAGTTTAATAGTACGAGAACAAATTGTGGGTTTGCAAGTTTCCTAGTTGGGTAGACAGAGAATACAATGCAATTTGCACCATCATCACTAATACTATATTCAAAGATACCAAGTACCCAAGCAAGATGGAACAGAATACTGTACTTTGGGTTCATTTGTTTCAGCAAAAAGTGTCAGAGAGCTGTTTTTCCCATTACTCAAGAAATACGAGACAACAGGTGCAGAGGAACTATTGCCTACAGATTTGTCAGTTACACGGCTCAGCAGTTGGCGCCGAGAGCAGCCACTTAACGGCGCAAGCACCAAACAAGGGCACAGCATCAAAAGGACTACCGTGGTCTCCAGAGATGAGACACTTCATTGGTGGACGTCATCACAAGTAGCCCACAAGGGAGCCTAGATAAGTCAGATGGGGACTCCCTCTCCATCGAGGAGGCCTGCCTGTGACGGCGGCATTTAAAACACTGGCGCCACCGAATGTTCCCTAACCCACCCTCTTTCACATCATCGCAGTCGGGGATTGCGTTGCCATCGTGTGTGTCGTCTATGCGGTTATGACGTGGACGCATTTTTGTTTCTCACGCCGCTCAGGCCTGTGACCCACCGACACTATCAGGACACCCTAGTCACAGTATACACTTCATTTTGTCCAGAAAATGAACTATCGCCATCATTCCCTCCAACAAAGCATCGAGTCCAACTTTGGTTCAACCAGTAATCCTTATACTGGTAGGAGGTCATCCCTACCCGCATCTTGTTGGTGCGATGCCGTGTTGCTGAGGAGGAGCGTCGTAACTGGGTACACCGACAGAAGCATCATAACTATCTACGACTGTATGTGCTTCAGGTCAACTGTAGGGACGTGTCTGAAGATTATTTCAAAGCAAACTGATCCAGCTTTGCTTGCACCTTCAACGACCAGTAGCATCGCAGTCACGACCGTCATCTCAGGCAGCCTTCTCGTGGCGCAGTTTATCTCACCTAATTGTAAATTTCTCTTAAAATAATTTCACAAAACTTTTTTTGACGTCTTATCATCAAATAATACACAAACCTACACGCTATTTAATGGGAAGGCACAACAAATCTATCACCTGACACACCTGAAGCGGTCACGAAACCGCCGGGTCTGGCGGCACGTCACTTCTGCGACGATATGTTCGACATCATCATCAAGGAATATCCCTTCATTAAATGTATTGGCGTTTTAGTAGTGAATCGCCACAACAAATTCAGCGCGGACGATTACCTACTAAGAATGCACAGACATGTATTACATTTTGGTTTGCTTGTACACTAATCATCACTAAATAGTCGATACTTGAATGTTCGTAAAATTCAGGACCACAGAGAATTAATAGCTTACACGCCTGTGTAATTATCCAACCCCAGTTGTGAAAGTGAGCGAGTTAAACGAGAAAAGCAGAGCGGAGGAGTTCCAGCGAGCGTTGAGGGAGGAATTCGACAACGTGAGAGGGCAGGACTTGGAAGATGTGGAGGAAGAATGAGAGACGTTCAGAGATGCATTGTTGAGATGTTCGAGAAATGTGTTTGATGTGCGACACGTGGGCGGGTGCAGACGGAAGAGCTGCAAGTGGTGGAACGAGAAGGTCAAACTGGCGGTGGCACAGAAGAAAAGAGCTTTTGAGCAGTGGTTGCAGGCGATGTCGGTGGTGGCCTATGACGACTATAAGGAGAAGAGGAAGGAGGTTAAGCGAGTGGTGAGGAGAACTATAAAGGGCGCTGATGCCAGGTGGGGCAGACGATTGTGCCAGAATTTTGAGGAGAACAAAAAGATGTTCTGGAAAGAGGTTAAGAGTGTGAGAAAGGAAGAGACCGGAAAGGAGGAGTCGGCGAAAGATGAGAACGGCCAGTTGTTGACGGAAAGGGGTGGTGTCCGGAAAAGGTGGGCCGAGTATTTTGCTGATTTGTTGAATGTCGAGGATGACAGAGAGGCTGACATTGCTGCTGTCGGTGGTGGTGCGCGGATGCCGGCGCAGTGCCAGCATTGTCCCGCTGAAGAAAGGCAAAGGAGATATAAATGAATGCTGCAACTCAAGAGGTATCAGTTTGTTGTGTGTGGTCAGTAAGCTGAATGGCAGTATGCTGATCAAAAGGATTAGAATATGCACATATTGCGCAATAAGAGAGGAACAAGATGGCTTTAGGAGTGGTAGAGGGTGTGCCGATCAGATTTTTGCAGTGAGACAGGTCTGTGGAAAACCTTGAAAAGGAAAAGGATGTGTTCTGGGCCTTCATGGATCTGGGAAAGGCATACGACAGGACTGACAAGGAAGCGCTGTGGAGAGTGCTGCGTTTGTATGGCGCGGGCGGAAAGCCGTTGAAAGCAGAGTTTCTATGTTGGCAGCCGAGCATGTGTCAGAGTGGGAAGCGAGGCGAGTGATTGGTTCACAGTGAAAGTGGGTCTGATTGGATTAGATTAGAGTGTCAAGGCTTTCTAGTGCACTGGAGTCAATGTCCTTCTGGCACCGAACGTCAAACCAGCAGCCAGCGCTGCATCAAGTCATCAACAAATCGTCCTCAGTCTCTGGAATTGTTTCAACTCACGGCTTGCTTAGGTCATTTCTGTTTACAGGGATATAGAGAGAGGTCACAAAAGTGTCCTGCTCAAAGTGAGCAAAGAAAACGGTGGTCCTCCGGGATGGAAGAGTTTATTGGTAAGTAAGATTGAGTATGATCAATTCACAACAAAGTGGGTCTGAGACAAGGCTGCGTGATGTCTCCTTCGCTATGCAATCTCTTTATGGATGGAGTGGTCAGGAAGGTGAACGCGAGTGTGCTGGGTCGTGACTTGGAGCTTGATTTGATTTAAGCCTCATTTCCACCAGAGCCTCAACGTGAGTCATAATAGGCTCCCCTGTAGGGCTCGATGATCATTGATTCCAGTAGGCTCGCACGCCCAAGTGTGCGAGGAAAAAACAAAACAACGCTTTTAACGTTAGAAAAAAAGTGAAAATTTTAGCAATGTCAAACGCACGCTGGTGCGCAAAAGAAAAAACGCTCACTCGAAACGGACCTCCGCTTCCAATCCTTTAGAACTTGGAGAGTGATATGTACGCTCCCTAGTGCGTACAGGTAGCATCGTCGAGATTAGTACAAGGTCAGTGGCTACACGGGCAAATTCAGCTCAGACAGCAACGCAACACAATATTTACAGCTACGCGGTTTAGTTGTATAAATACAATTTATTTACTTAGGTAAGAAAAAGACACAGATGAAACTAAACGAATCCTCGCCTCCAACACCTCAGAACCTCATGAGTAATATATCCACACGCCAGTGCGCACAGATAGTATCGTCGAAATTGGTACAAGGTTCACGGCTAACCGGACAAAGTCAGCTCCGACAGCAACGCAACACAATGTTTACAGCTACGCAGTCTATTTGATTTTTAGTACAATTTATTTAGTCAGGCAAGGCAAAGACTCAAGACAAAACGAATCCCCACCTCCAACCACTCAGAACTCCAAGAATAACATGCACGCGCGACAGTGCGCACAGACAGCATCGTCGAAATTGGTACAAGTTCTATGGCTTCACGGATTAGATAGACTCCAACCGCCACGCATCACAAGGTTTTAGCTGCGCAGTCCAGGTCAACCCCAGAAACTGCATATGGTCCCTGCATGCGCGAGCGAGCACAGACTGAAGAAAAAAAAACATTCACAAAATCACAAACACGAACTCCCGCACAAATACTCCAGCGTTATAATGTTGAGGATCGAGAAAAAAAAAGTAAGAGCAGGTTCGTCATGGGTAGAAAAACTGCTCAGATTATGTATTTCGCACGGATTGCTTAAGGGGATAGGGCGGGGGGGACATTGGTCCCTCGAGTCGCAAAATAGCCCGATGAATCCCGGAGGGTAACGCATGTTCCCCGGGTCTTCCCGAGTCCCCTCGCCTCAGCTCATCTCGGCTTGTCTTGAATCATTTCGGCCAGTTTCGGCTCGTCGCGACCAACTCGACTCGCCTCAACATGTTTCGACTGATTTCGACGCACCTCGACCAGCCTCGACGCGACCCTCGCCCTCTGCGCCAGCAATACGCGGACTGTAATGGTTAATTGTTACACTCAAGCATCTCAC
>SDVV010020833.1:0-13245 GCA_016164225.1 Gammarus roeselii | reverse complement strand
AACTAATGGAATGTTGAGACCAGCATAGAAGCATAGATATTAGCTCTGTCAGTCATTGTGGTGTGCGAAGAGCTAGTGCTCGTCAGTGGCAAAGCCAGTGATCGTCAGCGTCAGTGGTAAAGCCAGTGCTCATCAGTGGCAAAGCTAGTGATCGTCAGCGTCAGTGGTAAAGCCAGTGCTCATCAGTGACCAAGCTAGTGCTCGTCAGTGGCAAAGCCAGTGATCGTCAGCGTCAGTGGTAAAGCCAGTGCTCATCAGTGGCAAAGCTAGTGATCGTCAGTGACTAAGCTAGTGATCGTCAGTGACCAAGCTAGTGCTCGTCAGTGGCAAAGCCAGTGATCGTCAGCGTCAGTGGTAAAGCCAGTGATCGTCAGCGTCAGTGGTAAAGCCAGTGCTCATCAGTGGCAAAGCCAGTGCTCATCAGTGGCAAAGCTAGTGATCGTCAGTGACTGAGCTATTGATCGTCAGTGGCAGAACTAATGAACGTCAGTCGCAAAATTAATGATCGCCAGCTACAAAGTTAATGATCGCCGGGGGCTGCACAGTTGCTGATGGAGGACAGTTTTAGCACCAACACCAACTGTTCAAGGCAACATATCCATTGTTGCAGAAGAGGAATTCACAGAAAGCTGCACTCAAGTGTCTTCAGGGTAAATTGCAATGAACACTGAATTCATAATGATGTTCGAAATACGTCAAGTTCAGTCGTGGGTTAGTGCCAAATCGACCCCCCGCCCATCGCAAACAAAAACACTTCAAGATAAATAATGAAATTGTTCCTTGTACCATAAGTGCAATAAATACACAATTTTCTCGTTTTGATTTCCGCATCCCAGCAATAAGATCGAACGTAATTATGTAGCTACATTCATGGTATTACCCTCCCGAACGAAGGAGGAAACAGTTGTAGGTATATTAATAAACACTTCTCAGTAATGAAACATTGGAATCAAACCACAAAAACTTTGTATTTAATGCACTGATGTTGCAAACACGGATATATTTTGATCGGATATGCGGCTGTCGATAGGCACGGAAGATTAGAAGGCGCAGCCACCAAAGCAGTGGCCAATTAGACTGAGATAATCTAATAGGGTTGGCATTGGACAATAGTAGAAGCAAATATGGCTACGAGTTGTGACCGGATCCGTAGTTATGCAGCACCGGATGCGATTCTACGATCAGTTCCCTATCTTCTCTCGCTGTGGGCCACGCCACAGGCGGCCGGTCATCAGAGAGAGAGGAGGCGCGGCTGCTCTTGCTGCCCGACGGTGACGAGAGGCCGCCTGATTCTGTCTGGTGGCTGTTGTAGGACAACATGGCACCCAGCTGTAGGCGGGACACGTCCAAGTCCCTGCAACGAAGGAGGCGTTAGACCACCTTCTACTGACGGCGCTATATACGAAGATTCCTTCGGGGATATAAGTCATGCGGTACAATATGCAAATCAGACATCGTCCATCACAGTGGAACGATCATAACTCCTGATATCGTCTGTCCATACAAAAAAGTAAACATTACTTGTTGCAAGGATTTAGATTGAATTCAGAAAACTTATCATAATGATTTACAAATACTATCGCAACGAAGAGTTTGATGATCAGAAAAAAATCACATTACAAAGCCAGCGGTTATGGTGCTATTGAAAGTGTTGCTGAGATTGACACGAGTGTGGATGCGGTATTCGCTGTTGTCTGATGTTAATAATGCGAGGGATAACTTGCTTGCAGACACACTCATTCTATTTTCTTTCAACCAGACTTCGAGAGAGATCAGTTATTGCTGGAGGTGTGCTGATCCGGTCTCGTATTTGCGGTGTGTGATGATTGTAAGGTCATTCGCATATGAACTGATGTGGGGGTTGGATTGTGTTGGTGTAGGCAAGTCATGCATGAAAGCATTGAAGAGGGAACCTGGGGAGCACCATTGGTGCCGTTGCGTGTTCGTGATGGCTTGTTATTGTGGATTGTGTGTGCGTCTACAAAAATTAAATAAATTAGCAAGACACTTCTGTGAGAAGTACCTTGCGAAGGGAAAGGATGTGTTCTGTGCCTTCGTGTATTTGGAAAAGGCCTACGATAGGGTTGACATGGATCGCTGAGGAGGATGTTTCGTTTGTATGGAGTAGGTGGAAATGCGTTGAAAACAGTTCAGAGTTTCTATGTTGAAAGCAGAGCATGTGTCAGAGTGGGGAGCGAGGTGAGCGATTGGTTCACAATGAAAGTGGGACTGAGACAAGGTTGCGTTGTGTCTCCCTGGCTATTCAATATCTACATGGATGAAGTGGCCAGGGAGCTGAACGTGAGTGTATTGGGTCGTGGCTTGGAGCTGTAGGAAATGAATGGGCAGAGTTGGCAGCTGAACCAGTTACTGTTTGGGGATGATACGGCACTGGTGGCGGATTCAGAGGAGCTGCGCAGGCTAGTATCTGAGTTTAGTAGAGTGTGTGAGAGAAGGATGCTTCGAGTGAACGTGGGTAAAAGTTAAGTAATGAGATGCTCGAAGAATGCCGATGTGAGCAGAATTATTGTCGTCCTAAACGGAGAGTTATAGGAGGAAGTTTAGTGTTTTAAGTATCTGGGCTCCTATGTGGAGAAGACTGAACTAGTGGAAACAAAAGTGAAGTGACGAGTGAAGGAAGAGTGTAAAGTGTTGAATGCACTGAAGAGTGTAATGAGCTGTAGGACGTTGAGGATGAAAGCAAAAAGAGGGCTTCATGAGGGTGTAGTTGTAACATCGATGCTCTGCGGCTGAGACTTGAGGGGTAAAAGCAGAAGAGAGAAGAATGGTGAATGTCTTCGAGATGAAATGTTTCAGGAGCACGGCTGGTGTGACGCTGAGAGACAGGATCAATTACGACGTGCTGCGAGTTAGAACGGGGATGGAGAAGAAGTTAGAGGACAGAGTTGATTCGTGTGTTCTGAGATGATTCGGGCACATGGTGAGGATGGATGAAGGGAGATTGGTAAAAAGTTGTTGAAGGCAGAGACGAGTGGACATAGGTTGGAGGGAGACCGAAGTTAGGATGGATGGATGGTGTGAAGCAGGCGTTAGGAAGGAGAGACTTGAGTGTGGAGGTAGCGAGGAAGCGTGCGATGAATAGGCGTGAGTGGAGAATGATTGTGAATAGATGATGTTTGACGCTGCCCCAATGTGCTTTCTTGCCCTTGGCATCCTGTTGAGAGACGGAATGGTCGTGAGCGGGAGGGTGGGGAGCATCATGACGCGGCAGAGGTAAACCAGTCACACTGTCGGACCCTGCTGCCGACACTGACCTCGGACCGCATTCATGACCCAGAGGGTGTGTTGCGGTGCAGGTCTCCCGGCCGGACCCTTTAGCGTAAAAAGGCAAGTTGTGCGAGTGTGAGAGGAGTGTGAGGTGCACCTTGCCGTCGGCTACCCCAATTTCTGAGGGAATCGGCCTAGTGTCTATTTCTTCTTGTAGTTTGGATGGATGTGTGTGAAGTAGTTTTGGTCATAAGCACGTGTCTTGGAACTGAGACGAAGTCCTTACTGATGTGAATAGCGCATACTTGGGAGCATTGGGCAGGCTTTTTTCTTTCAGGTCTTCGTGGATGGTCTGTGTGAGGTTGCAAAGTGCTGTGTCCTGATGCCGTGTTGTGTAGAGTAAAGTGGGATACGGGTAATATTTTTTCATAGAACCAGTTTCTCTTGAATATTCGGGAGATTCGGAGAAAAATAAATAGGTCTGTATGGTTTCCATGTGTTTGGAAAGGTGTTGCGTAGAATGGAGAAGTTAAATATGCCTGCAAGAGTCCTGATGGCACGTGAGCCTAGGTGTTTAAGGTGACTGTATGATATGGCGTTATAGTCCGTTGCTAATACGTTTTAGGGTGACTGATGACGGCTATGGTCATGACTGATGTAAAAGGAGCGGTAATAATTGGGTCAATCAGTAATTAATATAATTGCTTGAGTATCTTCCTCTTGTCTGGATGGTGTGGACGATGGCAAGTGTTAGCATAGTGTTTTTGAGTATATCTGCTTATTGGTGGTCTAATGATATGATGCGAGTGTTAGGTGACAGGATGGCCTCCTATTTGTATATTTGGTTTGTGTCATCCGGTGTCCGAAGGCCATCGAATACAGTGCAATAGAAAACCTTGACACTCTAATCTAGATGGTTAGTGTTTTTGTTGTTGAGCCTCCTGATAAATTTCCCTAATTTTGATGGAGAAGTTTGGAAGTTTGTGTTTGCAAGCTCATCCCGCCACCCTTGACAATTTTGTCTGTTGCTCACGACTGTCTATCTATTTTGGAGTTAAAGGTTGCGATCAATGATCCTGACATTGGTGGAAGGTACATCACGGGGGTGTACACGCAGCTGAATTTTGCGCATGCTGGGGGCCGAAAAAGTTGGATTGAAGCTACGGTGTTGTCTGCCTGTAAGGTTGTGCAGTGGTGAAGTGCTCTGTGGCAGCATCAATAAATGTGTAATGAGAGATATCAAAGTCGTGAAGAACAGTTTCTAGTGACATCGTGTATTCACCCTTCTGTTCTATTGCAATTACAAAAATTGTGAGAGGTTTCTTGTAGATTGTGAATCAAAGTGAATCATTTATGAATATTGGGAGGTGGTCAGAGGAAATATCTCGGTGGACTACCCATTGACAGTTACAGCGAGATAGTGAGAGCAGGATGACGCGCCAGGAAAGGTCTGATGAGTTATGCTTGCAAGGTTAGCGAGTGGGTGTGTTTAGGTTATGTTGGTTAAAGAGAACATCTCCTCTCCGATCAGTTTCTTGTTTGGTGGGCCAGGAGTTATCGTGTGCGTTCAAGTACCCTAGAGAGATTAGAGTGTTAAGGCTTTCTAGTACACTGGAAATTCATCGAGAGCGAAAGCGTTGGTTGTGGTGTTCAGATGTGAACTGTGGTTGACATGAGCTTATAGGAGAGATGTATACGTTGAATTGATGTTATGTTTCTGGTAGATATGAATGCACGAGAGTAATGAGTCCGCAGCCACCGTCAATGTTGGATCAGCCGTGGCGGGGTTTTGTGTATCCCGGAAACTTTGGTGTAGTGGATTTTTCTTGGAGTTTTAGCTTCCCGAAGAAGAGCGAGGTGGGCGTGGTGTTCACGGAGGAAGTGTTTACGTTCTATTCGTTTCTCACCATTGCGGTTTGTGATCATATATAGCGTATTTATGTGTCCAGTATTGATTTAGGGTTTGCGTGGGGTGAGAGAGGTAGCAAGGCGGGCGTAGAACGAGTAGCCTGTCGCAACATAGGTTGCATAACGGGTCAAGGAGCCGTTGCCTGAGCCGATGCGAATGTTGGACGAACAGGAAAGAAGTCACCCGCGGGAGGTGCAAGGGGAAAGGTGTTATTAGTTAAGGTTTTTATTAATGTTCTGGATTGGGTAGCAACTATAGCAACCAAGTGGTATATATATATATATTTTTCGTGGACATCAGAGCATTGTTTCGTGTAATGTATATGTCCCACATCCGCACCCGATCGTGGAAAAGCGGCGCGTGTAGAGGCGACCGCAGATGGGACATGGGTAAGCATTAACCAGGGTTGGATCACATGTTACCGGTTTAGAGTATGAAAAAATAACTGAAATGTGATGCAGCTCTAGTGTCTGGTGTTCTGTCGGTGGGCCTGAGGCCCGGGCAGTTTACAGGCTAAGTCCACGACGGAGGAATCGACGACGAAATGAAGAAGGGGGTGACTGAGGGTCTTTCGCTGGGGATTCACCGACGCTCGTAGATTGCCGCCAGTGCGGATGCTTGCATTACCTGCTGCCAAAAGTGCCTACGCTTGCGGTTCCTGATGCCGCCAATGCAAGCGTGTGCAGTACCAGCGGCCGCTAGCGCGGGCGCGTTCAGTACAAGGTGTACAGAAATTTGACGCCAATGTGGCCGCAGCAGCGTTATTGTAGTGTGGACGCTGCAGTACCTGAAGGCCTGCAGCAGCGTGCGCCAGTTTGATTGCCTGCAGTACCTGAAGGTCAGCAGCAGCGTGGCGCAAGTGCGAGTGCGTGCAGTACCTAAAAGCCTGCAACAGCGTGGCGCCAGTGCGAGAGCGTGCAGTATCTAAAGGCGTGCAGCAGCGTGGCGCCAATACGAGTGCGTGCAGTACCTGAAGGCGTGCAGCAACGTGACGCCAATGACGGTGGTGCCGAACCCAGCTAGGATGCCGAGAGCGTCTCTAGCGCCGAGCCCCTGCCACTCGCGGAACAGCAGCGCCGAGGCCAGCAGGACGCTACTCGTGAACAGGACGTAGTAGATGGGCGTAACGATACTCGTCGCAAAGATGTCCAGAGCCTGTGGGCAGACAGACACCATGCACGAGTGAAAATCGACGACTATCGATGTTAAAATTATGCAAGCTCTCTCACCATTAGATGACGTGGCTAATTGAAGCTTTTCAACGGTGAATGTACCAATTTGATCTCTCAGCCATATCTTTGGCAAGGTTGGCCACTTCTAACGCCACTTCTGATGGGCAGCTACTGGCGACCGTTATTACCATTTTACTAGACCCTGTAAAAAAACTCGTATCAATGGAGCGACTCTACTCGAAGCAGCTATCTATACCATGCAGGGAGCCTACGGAAGAGTTGTTGCTCGGACACTAATACCCAGCAGGCGTTGATGGTGGAATATGAGTGTGAGAAGACAAGGCCTCAGTGATGTTGAGTAAAAATGGAAGACGTTCAGAGATGCGTTGTTGAGATGAGATAAATATGTGTGTGGAGTGCGCCGTGTTGACGGGTGTAGAAGGCAGAACTGCGAGTGGTGGGATGATGAGGTTAAACTGTCAGTAGCGCAGAAGAGAAAGGCATTTGTGGAGTGGTTGCGGGCGAGGTCAGTGGTGGCCTATGACAAGTATAGCAGATACAGACACTAGGTCAATCCCCCAGAGAAGTGGGGGGGGCAGGGGGCGGGTGCCCGACAGCAAGGCGCACCTCACACTCCTCTCGAACAAACTTAGACCTTTGGCGCTAGAGGGTCCGGCCTGGAGACCTCGCAATCACACACTTCGGGTCAGGAGTGAAGTCATAGATCAGTGGTAGCAGCAGGGCCCGACACCCTTGACTGGTTTACCCTCGCTGCGTAATTGTAACCGGGCCCTTCCCCACCCACGATCATCTCGTTTCCCAACGAGACACCAAGGCGGTAAAGAGCATCAGGGGATTGCCACAACTTATCTATTCACAACAATTCTCCACTCACGCTTATCCATTTCACGCTCTCTAGCTACCTCCAAAATTACGTCTTTCCTACCTAACGCTCGTTTAACGCCATCCATCGATCCAAATTGCTGTCTCCCATCGGAATTACGGCCGCTCTCCTTCGCTTTCATTACCGTTTTCGCCAATCTCTCATCATCCATCCTTATCATTTCCCCGAACCATCTTAGAGCAAGAGAATCTACTCTATCCTCAAACTTCCTCACCATCCCCGTTCTAATTTGAACGTCTTTATTGATGCTTCCCTTCAGCGTCACTCAAGATTAGATTAGTTTAGAGTGTCAAGGCTTTCTAGTGCACTGGAGTCAATACCCTTCTGGCACCGACCGTCTAACCAGCAGCCAGAGCTGCATTAAATCATCAACAAGTCATCGTCGATCTCCGGGATTGCTTCGACTCACGGCATGTTCAGGTCACTACTGTTTCTCTTCTATTTCGTACGAGCCATAGTGTTAACAAAGCGCTTCTGCCTTTTATTTGAATGAATCTTGATGAGGATACATCACAGAGACGTATTTACATGAAAATATTGATAACATTCGTTGAAAGTAGTTTCGACATATTTAGACCTTTGTGTCTTTCAACATTAGTCGGGAATTTCTAAACTTTCAAGTTTCTCGACTATATCCCGAGCTTTTAGGTTTTGTCTAAACATGACTGCTAGGTTCTAGTTGTCGTTTAGATACAAAGTGGCGTCTGATGCGCCCGGCGACCGGAGCCGGCTGAACCCCCTCCCTTCCTCTACACTATATAAGGGAGTTCTACCTTACCCCGGCATTCATTTGAGCGCAGCTGCTTGACAGAGGCACACGGCCACTGAGCTCCTGATTACAGCCTTTTCTCGCCTCACTGGACGCACAGGGTCCTAACACCTATACGATAGGTAGGATTCAGTACGCGGCGGCGCATCTCGGTAGTTGGCTAGTGACCCACTGCCTCTAGAGAACCACAGATGGGATCTACAATTGTAAAAACGTACTGAATATGCTGTCTCAGTGTGCCCTGCCTCGTCCTCGAATGACATATATTGTCATAAGACATCATCATGTCAAAAGACATTAAATGTAGAAAAAACATCATTTGTTGAAGAACTTTAAATGTTGGAGGACATCATTTGTCGAAGGACATAAAATTTTGACGGACATAAAATGTCGTCAGACATCATTTGTCGATGGACATATAATGTGAAAGGACATTAATTAACGAGACTTTATTTTGTCGTAGGACATAAAACTACTAAGGGCATAAAATGTTGAAGGACATAAAAAAGTCAAAGGACATTATTTGTTGAAAGACATCATTGTCAAAGGTCATAAAATGTTGAAGGACATAAAATATCAGAGGACATCAAATGTCACAGGACATCAAATGTCAAAGAAAATCAAATGTCAAAGGAAATCAAACGTCAAAGGACATCAAATGTTGAGGGACATCAAATGTCCAAGGACATCAAATGTCCAAGGACATCAAATGTCAAAGGACATCAAATGTCAAAGGACATCAAATGTCAAAGGACATCAAATGTCAAAGGACATCAAATGTCAAAGGACATCAAATGTCAAAGGATTTCAAATGTCAAAGGATTTCATATGTCAAAGGATTTCAAGTGTCAAAGGATTTCAAATATCAAAGGACATCAAAGGTCAAAGGACATCAAAGGTCAAAGGACATCAAAGGTCATAGGACATCAAAGGTCAAAGGACATCAAAGGTCAAAGGACATCAAAGGTCAAAGGACATCAAAGGTCAAAGGACATCAAAGGTCAAAGGACATAAAATGTTGAAGGACATAATGTTGAAGGACATAAAATGTCAAAGGACATGCAATGTCAGAGGACAAAAAATGTTGAAAGACATATAATGTTGCAGGACATTGAGGGTCGAAGCAAATAAAATGACCCAGCGCCCTTACGGACGCCAGCAATGCGTGATACTAAAATCCAACGCTAGGAGTGGTTTCGATCCAACATTGCATGATTCATCGTAATATTATGAAATACATTCTGCATTAATTTGCATTATTCTGTATCCTATTGGAAACATACCTATCTTTTTCTTTAGGGAACAAACTGACATTGTTTTGTGCTATGTGGCAAAGGTTTCGGGTGTAAACTAATGGAACGTTGGAGGACCGAACCACGTGCTCCCAATGTGCCTATCCACTGACCTACATACCAGTTGCCTAAGGCACGCCAGCTGTTTTGCAGGTCACGTTTATCGGTAAGCGGGGTACGACATCTGACTATCAGCCATGAAAGCGCCCCCAGGTAGTGCAACCTTTGCGGCGTTCCAGAAGACATCGGGCAATGAGACGGAGATACACAAATAACGGCGCATCGGACGGGAGAACATTTTTGCACCATGCCTCAAGAAAACTTATACTTTACTGAACGATGATAGCTTGTGTAGAGCATCATTTACAACAAGACTCCTGAACGATGATAGCTCGTTTAGAGTATCATTTAAAACAAATCTTCTGAACGATGATAGCTCGAGCATCCTTTATAGCAAGTAGTCTGTACGGTGATAGCTCGTTTAGAGATCATTTACATTAAGTCTACAGGACGATGATAGCTCCTTAAGGGCATCATATAAAGCAAGACTTCTGAACGATGATATCTCGTTTAGAGATCATTTACAGTAAGTCTACTGAACGATGATAGCTCGTTTAGAGCATCATTAAAGAAAGTCTTCTGAACGATGATAGCTCGTTTAGAGCATCATTAAAGAAAGTCTTCTGAACGATGATAGCTCGTTTAGAGCATCATTAAAGAAAGTCTTCTGAACGATGATAGCTCGTTTAGAGCATCCTTAAATGGAGTCTTGTGAACGATGATAGCTCGTTTTGAGATCATTTACAGTAAGTCTACTGAACGATGATAGCTCGTTTTGAGATCATTTACAGTAAGTCTACTGAACGATGATAGCTCGTTTAGAGCATCGTATAAAGCATGACTTCTGAACGATGATAGCTCGTTTAGAGCATCGTATAAAGCATGACTTCTGAACGATGATAGCTCGTTTAGAGCATCATTAAAAGAAGTCTTCTGAACGATGATAGCTCGTTTTGAGATCATTCACAGTAAGACTTCTGAACGATGATAGCTCGTTTGGAGCATCATTAAAGGCATGTCTTTGGAACCAGAAGATCATGCGTAACATAAGACGTCGCGCGGGTCAAAAGTCAGTGTTGCTTAGCAAACCCAACGATCTACAGTGGCTTCTCAGCGACATTGGATTCATTTTAGTCATATGCGGTTTACCTCCCCAGCGATTTTTCGGACGCTAGCAATGCTTGACACGGAAATCCAACGCTAACAGTAGTTTCGGGTCAACTTTGACTGCCTCATTGCACAATAAGGAAATAACGAAACACATTTTGCATATATTTGCATTATGTTACGCCTCATATTAAATTTATCAGTAACATATCTATTATTTTTCACTCATGCATACATTATTTTGTGCTACGTGGCGTCGATTGGGAGCGCATATTTGAATCAGAACATCCACTTTATACTTATCTCTGCACTGTTTCAGTAACGATGTTCAAAATCACCTCAGGGAGAAGCGAGCGATCGCGAGTCACAGGACGGCTCCTCAAAACCCTCCGAGGCAGGACGGAGATTTTCTCATTCATGGCCTTATCAACTTCAGGTTTTGCGGCACCCTGCACCGCCGGGGGACAGAAGCCTCAGCAACCCTAGAAGGGAGTCACGCGGGGTTCCTTTCGTAGTCAAAGCGGTCGACAAGCATTTTCCAGTGATTGCCATGCCTTCCAGCGTGGTGCCATGCAACCCCAAGGGAAGCATGGGGGCCCCGTACCTTACATACAGGTTCGGGAGCCGGCATCTACACTGCCCCAAGGGGCCAGGGACTTGGCCAGAATGGTCGAGGAAAAGGAGGTCGCGGAGGAGGTCATGGAGGCTAAGCAGCCAGCCAACTCCCCCCCCTCCCCAAGTCCTCAGGTGACTACGGAAAGCTGACCGCTCCCCATTCCGTAGGTACTGACGCTCTTCCGGCGGCCCACAAGAGTCGCCGAGCACACGGGAGCGAGGTCACGCCTTGGTCAAACGCATCGTTTCTAAAGGCCTCTCTTGGAAATGGGCGCCAAGACACCCTCCTCTCAATTACACTGTCTCGCACCGACAACACGAGGATGTTCTCAAACCCCTCGTGTTTGACTTCCTGCGCCAAGGCATAGTCAAGGCGGTTCCCAGACAACCAGCTTCCGTATCTTGCATCTTTGCGGTCCCCAAGGCCTCGGGAGGTGGTCGCCTCGTGATCGACCTCTCAAAACTCAACCAATACATTTCGGTAACCACGTTCCGAATGCCCAAACGCAACGAATGCTAGCAATGCTAAAGCACCCTCTCTGGTTCACCAAGTTGAACATCAAGGATGCTTTCCCGCACGTCCCAATTCATAACAGGTTCCAAAAGTTCCTGGCCTTCGAACTACGAAGCGAATTGAACTTTTTCTCGGCCCTCCCATTCGGACTAAGCCTGGGACTAAAAATCTTCACAACGATCACGAAGCTACCCCTCTGCTTATTCCACCAGCAAGGGATAGATGCGGCCTATTACATCGACGACTGGCTGCTCTGGGCACCGACAGCATATCAATGCCGGCGCAACACCCAGACGGCCTGCGACCTTCTCCTCAAGCTAGGATCCCACGTACACATGGGGAAGACTATTCTGGAACCCACCCAGCAGATCGACTTCGTGAGGCAAACACTCAATGGAGAGGCCGGGTCCATTGCCCCGACCTCAGAGCACATCGACCGCTGCAGGGACATGGCCACGGATAAACTTTTCCGCGAAACTCTCTCGCTTCAACAGCATCAGAGTTTTTTCGGCTGGAGCGAAGGGGCTAGGAGTCCCGTTCTCTGTGAAACCTTTCCTCAAAGACGGCAAGAGGAGCGGGGGGAGGAGAGGCTCACACCTCTCCGAACCCTATTGTTAGGGTCGCTGAATGTGCGTGGCTGTAGTACGAATGATGTAAAAAGGAGGGAGATTGATGAGAAGTTTGTGAGGAGGAAGTTTGATGTGTTGGCGCTGAGTGAGACGAAATTGAAAGGTAAGGGCGAATGTTAGTTTCGAGTGGGAAGTGGAAGAAAGTCTGGTGTGGAGGAAGGTTGCGCACGAGAAGGGGTGGTTTTGATATTGAATGATCGGTTGGCTAGTAGCGTTACCGAGTGGAAGGAGGTGTCATCAAGATTGATGTGGGTGAGAGTTAGGTTGGGCGTAGAAAGATGGGTATTTGTGAGTGCTTTCGGACCTGGCAGCGAGAGGAGTGAGGAGGAGAGGAAGCAATTCTGGACTGACTTGAGTGCGTGTATTGAGAGTTATGGAGGTCATTTCAATGTAGTTGTACTGGGTGACCTTAATGCGAGAGTTGAAGATGTAGTGGTGGAGAATGTGATAGGAAAGTATGGCGTTCCCGGTAGAAATGACATTGGAGAAAACCTGATAGGTCTGTGTATGGAGCAGGAGTTGGTGGTCGGGAACAGTTTGTTCAAGAAGCGAGATATCCACAATCACACATGGGTAAGGATGGCCCATGGTGCAGTGGTGGAGAGAGCACTGATGGATTTTGTGCTGATATCGAGGAGAGTGGTGGGGAGGCTGTTATATGTTCGGGTGTTGAGAGGGGAGGGTGGAGGAGTGTCTGACCATCTGCTGGTGGAAGGTAGATTGAGAGTGGAGCAGAAGTGGAAGGGCAACAAAAGAGAGGTAGTGAAAGCGAGTGGACTGAATGTGAAAAGTAGAGCCGAGGAGTTCCAGCAGGCGTTGAAGGAAGAATATGACAACGTGAGAGGACAGGATCTGAGAGATGTGGAGGAAGAATGGGAGACGTTAAGGGATGCGTTGCTGAGATGTGCGAAGAAGGTGTGTGGTGAGCGTCGTGTGGGCGGGTGCAGAAGGAAAGGCTGCGAGTGGTGGAACGAGGAGGTCAAACTGGCGGTGGAACGGAAAAGATGTGCGTTTGAGGAGTGGTTGCAGGTGAAGTCGGAGGTGGC
>SDVV010020832.1:0-13246 GCA_016164225.1 Gammarus roeselii | reverse complement strand
ATGGGAATCGTAATTTCATTGCGGAGTATGCTAAATTGCTTCAGAGCGTGTTAGTATGGGAATCGTAATTTCATTGCGGAGTATGCTAAATTGCTTCAATGCGAGTTTCTTCGATACTGATGAAGGATTTTACTGTCAATAGTAGGCGTTTTCTCAACTGAAAACAAATCATCTCTCGCAGTAACTAGACCAGAGCATATGGGTTGCTCGTTTGACTGCAGGCGGTACAAATGCAGAAATCGCGGTTCTAGCCGGGTGTCATTTGAGGGTTTCTTGTGTACCGAGTCATGTGGCTGTTTTAACAGAGACCAAAGATGTTTAAGCGTGTTATTGAATGCTCACATATGCGTAATGTTATTGTTTTTAATCATAACCGTGGAGTCTGTTCACTGTTTCGCTTCCTAGATTTGTATTTTTATGTGAACAAAAATTTTACTGTAAAATAAATGTTTCGAATAATTTAGCAGCATGCAGTACAGCTTACGGATCTCCTCTCAACCTTCTTTTGTGATGGGGTCCTAGAAATATCAAAATACTTGCCCTGCCCTCCCTCACTGTGGTCACTGAAGGAAGTCAAGTTTCATCTGGCAGCAGCGATTCCTGCGACAAGTTGCCCACACGCCAGTCTCGTGCCAGCCGCGCTGGTGTGAGGTTGGTGCCGTGTGGTGATGTCGTAGCCTGTGGCGTCGCATGTCGTGCGTGTGGAAGTGTGCCGCTTTGCATAGAATAGAATTCCCTTGCTTTGAACACGAAATGTATTACTATAGATTCAATCAAGCATCCTAACGTTAAATCTGATTGCTTGCCCCCATTTGGGTAAATATTCCTGAGCGTTGTCAATAAAAGATGTATAACTTTATCAAGTAGAGCTTGCAAATTGCAGCGTACGTGATATAGAATAGTACGTTTGGGTCAGTTAAAGTACATAGAATATGTTGCTGCAGTATTTATTTTGCAATATCCATGGCCAGAATTTATTATTTCTTAGTAATTTTTCGTTAACAATGCTCATGCTTGTATGGGTTAGGTAGGCGTTCTTCTTGGGGGGATAGGCAGTTTATCTCATGGAAATAGTAACCCTCAACTAAAAAAATCGTACAATTCAATTTCACCAAATTTACCTCACTTGAAAAAATTTCAAATGTAGATATTAAATTCATGTCATCAATTCTTAGATCAAGAATATATGCAAACGCTGCCGCAGGTGATTATGAATGGAAGGGCATCATTAATTTGTGCGTTCTGGATTGTCCCCACGGGCTGTGTCCCGCAGGTGCTTATTACTGGCACTGGGTGCTAGGGTGGTGAGGGTAAGCTAGGAAAGGCGTCTAAAAAGAGCGTGTTGTCGTCAGCGGGCAACCCTGGGGCTGGCAGGCTCTAGTGTGCTGATATATTTAGTCGGAGGGCGTGAGTTGGGGCTAGCAGGTGTGGCGTGTGTCGAAGGGCTTCCTTCCTTCTGCCACTGCCCCATGTGTGTGACGACCCGTTCTTCTATATCTACTACCAGCAATGCGATAACGTTGCCAACGACTTCAAGGCTGAGGAAGTGACTCCTCAGGAGCGAAGGGATTCTTCACAGCCGCAAGAACACCTAGTGCAGGAGGAAGAGGAGGTCGAAGAACTAGAGGAAAAGCAGGTGGTGCAGAAGAAGGGGGAGGAGAAGTTGACCAGTGTTGTTTGCCTGGACGTTCTTGACGCTATCCTAAGTGACCAAGTCAAAGAAACTATCGTTGAAGTTGGTGCAGCCGCCGCTGTTGGCGAAGAGGAGGAGGTAGGAGGGAGCCCGGACAGGAGGAGTACTCCCACTACAATGTCCGAGACGGGCGCCTCCGTCCCGGCCACCCCTCCCGGAACTGGGGCAGGGGGAGGCGCGGTGTCCGACAGCGACGGGGGTGTTCCCGGAGATCGGACCGCCTCCAGAGAGGCTGGATCCAGAGCATCCGAAACAACGATATCACTTGCTTCCAGCGGGGCCCCGACCACCACCATCAGCACCATCGCTGTCCAGTCCGGCGGCACCAGGGTTGTGCTGGCCCTTTTACAGGTGGGTCGGGTCACAGGCTGGGCGTAAATTACATTTTCAGAGAGGCGTTTGTTTGGGGCTGCAAGGTACGCTAATCCCACTTTAGCTTGATGCAATCAACTTATGGAAGTTTGACCTACCCCTTTTGAAGCCTTTGTACCAGAATCGGGTGCTTCTCATCTCAGAATTTGGTGATGTTTTTGTCGTTGATGACGGACACATTTTTTCTCTGGGGAACGGCTAATACTGATCTCAAAATTTTATGCTGCTTATGTCGTTGATGACAATTTTTTTACACAAAAAAAATTCACTGTGCTTGATTCACTTGTGATTTGCAGATTCATTTTTGTATGTAATTATTTAATGTAGATTTGTGCCGATACCCAAATTTTCGCCGATGGTGATACTTCATTTTTCCCGATACCAGTAAATACGGAAATAGGAAATACCGATCCCTTCACCAACACCGATACTTTTCATATTGATTTGATTATTTTTTATGTATAAGTTATTGTAAAACTAATCAAATTGATTGATACTTCTATGGATAGAATTAAAGTTATGAGACGCTAAAATTATGTTATTTTGGGAGTTGAACGTGCCTCAATAATGACCAGTAGCCACACTACATTTTAGGTAATTATATCACTTCATCTTCTGTGTGGACTGGTCATTTGTATGGAGATACAAACCTGACAACATCATGATTGTGCGATGTACTGTACAAATCAATTCATACATCAATTCAGCACAATCGACAGCCACGAGCGTCGAACGTGTTCTGAATCAACAGCCACGAGCGTCGAACGTGTTCTGAATCAACAGCCACGAGCGTCGAACGTGTTCTGAATCAACAGCCACGAGCGTCGAATGTGTTTTGAATCAACAGCCACGAGCGTCGAACGTGTTCTGAATAAACAATCACGAGCGTCGAACGTGTTTTGAATCAACAGCCACGAGCGTCGAACGTGTTTTGAATCAACAGCCACGAGCGTCGAACGTGTTCTGAATCAACAGCAACGAGCGTCGAACGTGTTCCGAATCAACAGCCACGAGCGTCGAACGTGTTCTGAATCAACAGCCACGAGCGTCGAACGTGTTCTGAATCAACAGCCACGAGCGTCGAACGTGTTTTAAATCAACAGCCACAAGCGTCGAACGTGTTCTGAATTAACAGTCACGAGCGTCGAACGTGTTCTGAATCAACAGGCACGAGCGTCGAACGTGTTCTGAATCAACAGCCACGAGCGTCGAACGTGTTCTGAATCAACAGCCACGAGCGTCGAACGTGTTCTGAATCAACAGCCACGTGCGTCGAACGTGTTCTGAATCAACAGCCACGAGCGTCGAACGTGTTCTGAATCAACAGCCACGAGCGCAGGGGATCCCTATTATGACATAAGTAACCCGGCATACAGCAATGGGACGAACTGTCGACTCCTGTGGTCATATAGGATTTTAAATGTACCTAATTGAAGCCTACCCTCTCGTTTTCATCACTGAATCAACATCAATTGGAAGGTCCAACTTTGCAATCCTGTGCTACTCCAAACAGTCGTTCAACAGCCTACCTTACATCAAATCACGGTCCATCCTAAGGAGCTGAAATCTTCTTGAAGGTCCAATACTGCAGTCCTGCACTACTACAAGCAGACGTTCGACAGCCTACCCTACATCAAATCCCAGTTTCAGCACAAGATAGTGATATCTTCTTGACATTAAATTACAAGCCGTGGCAATATCTTAGTGAAAAATCTTCTTCCTCGACTCCTAGACAATATTTTGATGTGGAACTTTACTCTATTCATTATTTTTGTTTGATTCATCACAACATATCTTTGGGCCATGTATGCCTGTATCATTTTTTGAAATACTGTTGGAACGGCAAAGTATCTGTCCCATTTTACCGGTACCGATATCGATTCCACCAAAAACTACCGGTACCCACAAATGCCGACTGGCCCAACTCTTGTTTAGCTAAGATTGGGAGTGGGAGATCCCTTTTAATGCTGTGAACTGCTTGAGTTATGCCGAGCTAGTTATGCCGAGCTAGTTATGCCGAGCTAGTTATGCCGAGCTAGTTATGCCGAGCTAGTTATGCCGAGCTAGTTATGCCGAGCTAGTTATGCCGAGCTAGTTATGCCCAGCTAGTTATGCCGAGCCAGTTATGCCGAGCTAGTTATGCCGAGCTAGTTATGCCGAGCTAGTTATGCCGTGCTAGTTATGCCGTGCTAGTTATGCCGAGCTAGTTATGCCGAGCTAGTTATGCCGAGCTAGTTATGTCGAGCTAGTTATGCCGAGCTAGTTATGCCGAGCTAGTTATGCCGAGCTAGTTATGCCGAGCTAGTTATGCCGAGCTAGTTATGCCGAGCTAGTTATGCCGAGCTAGTTATGCCGAGCTAGTTATGCCGAGCTAGTTATGCCAAGCTTGTTACGTCGAGCTAGCTATGTAAGTTTGAATTCACTGACGGACGGCGACTAGTAGGTGTCGAGGCAATATTCTTCGAAACATCTGTAAATTAATGGTTATCATGCCATTGGGTTTTCATTGTAGATCGTCTGCTTCAAAATAACTGCTGTATATGCTGTTAATTAAATATTTTTTAGAAAGAAATGTTACCTGTGGCAGTATCTTTTTCTAACAGTCATTATTGACACAATTGCTGACCTGTTTAAATCCTGTTTAAAATGTTGATCGTTCTTAGGTCCTGCATGTTGTACAATGTTTTGTTTCCGCCTGCTGTATTCCCCTAAAATAGGATCCTAATTTTGTCGACTGATAACTATGAAAGTACAACTGTAGGCGAGCCTAGTCATCGTCCACGCAAGAGCACATTACTTCCTATGTTATTGCATCTTTGTTTGCATTTACTGACCTTATATATGGTTGTCTTGTAATGAAGACGGTGCTGAAGTTTTGAATTATAAGGTAGTTCACATTGCTTTTCTTCGATGAGTGATGTTCCTAGTAGAAGATTTGTGTTCCCAACATGGCCTTTCAGTTACTGTCTTCCAGAGCCACATCCCCACCGCGGTACACTTGGTGGAGTCTACATAGCTTCCCTGTGAGGAATGTGATACTATTAGAAAAGCAGATTTTGTACCCCTGATGGTGGTGGTGTATCAAGAGAAAGGTGAGGAGGACATGCAAAAATGCGTAGTGAAGTTCTAAAGAGTGAGGCTTTAAGAGTAGTGGAAAATCACCTCACCTATTGGGAAATTATGACTATTAGCCTGGGTGGTGGCTCCTTCCTCGCTGTTACACCGGGTCGAGTCTACATGGCTCTCCTCTGAAAGGTAGTTACCAGCTGCGGTAGATTTCTGTTCCCCAGATGGCCTCTGTTTGAGACACTCTTTCTAAGGCTCATTCCCAACCGGCCCACCTGGTGCTCGCTATCACGGACCGATAGGCGCTAATGGAGGCATGAGTTTCCTTCGCTTGGTGGGTGAGCCTACTCCTTCCCGCGCTGCCCTCTGGCCCTACTGTCTTCTTGTGCTTGTGCAGCCTTTGCTTGCCTCGAAACTGTCTTCTACTACTGGTATATGTTTTCTCCTACCCTGGCGATGCTGCTTATTTATCCCTCGAGTTGCCTTCTACGCGGATTCGCTTCTTCTATTCGGGACTGCTTTGTCCTGTCCGGGGCTGAGATCGCTGCCAGTGCCGTCTGTCTGGATCTGCCTTCTTCAGTCATGTGTTGCCTTTCATGTCTGCGTCACGTGCTTCGTGAGATCGCTGCCAGTGCCGTCTGTCTGGATCTGCCTTCTTCAGTCAGGTGTTGCCTTCCATGTCTGCGTCACGTGCTTCGTGAGATCGCTGTCAGTGCCGTCTGTCTGGATCTGCCTTTTTCAGTCACGTGCTGCTTTCCATGTCTGCGTCACGTGCTTCGTGAGATCGCTGCTAGTGCCGTCTGTCTGGATCTGCCTTCTTCAGTCAGGTGTTGCCTGCCATGTCTGCGTCACGTGCTTCGTGAGATCGCTGCTAGTGCCGTCTGTCTGGATCTGCCTTCTTCAGTCAGGTGTTGCCTGCCATGTCTGCGTCACGTGCTTCGTGAGATCGCTGCTAGTGCCGTCTGTCTGGATCTGCCTTCTTCAGTCAGGTGTTGCCTGCCATGTCTGCGTCACGTGCTTCGTGAGATCGCTGCTAGTGCCGTCTGTCTGGATCTGCCTTCTTCAGTCAGGTGTTGCCTGCCATGTCTGCGTCACGTGCTTCGTGAGATCGCTGCTAGTGCCGTCTGTCTGGATCTGCCTTCTTCAGTCAGGTGTTGCCTGCCATGTCTGCGTCACGTGCTTCGTGATATCGCTGCCAATGCCGTCTGTCACGTCCTTTGAGACTGTCAATATACCTATTAATAATGCGACTGTTCTCTTGTCGATATGACTGCATCCGCTCGTATTGCACAGTGTCTCAGGATACCATTGTGGCTGCTTACGCACACCCCAAGGTTGTTTTGGCGTACCCTGATGCTATTTTACGTATTCGGAGATTGTTTTCGGATCGCATGACATTTACATACGAAAGGTTGCATTCGCATACACGGTTGGTCTTGCGCACCTACCTCGATGTTGCCTTCCAGCATCTCTTTATTTTCTTTAATTTATTTTCTTTCGAGGATGATATTCAACATACCCACTATACGAATCTTTGCAGGGAAGTGAAAAAAAATTAAAAACTGCGCATTTAAGCTGAATCTTCTTCCCACATATGCTTGAGATCAGTGACTACCGGATAGCGAGTGATCTAAGAGGGTCGTATTGTCAGAAGTAGTTCTGATGAGTCATCGTCACTATTTGAATCCATTGGAATAGTTTGTAATGGAGCGTAGTGGAAACCAATTGTACCGTGTGGTTGGAATACCTTTTTATTACACTGGTGTCTGTCATCCAGTGTTGTGGATCCCGTTGTTGAAGGATTAGATTTAATAGATGTATTAAGACAAATCGAATGCAGCAAGTTCGAAAGTATCTGAATGTGATGATGTACGTATGTTTGTCTACACTCACGAAGCGGGCGTCGCTTTAGTGGGTATGTTAGTCTTTTTCTCCCTGGGTAAGATATTTGAAGTAACCGCTCGACTATAGTAATATTCCGTACAATCTTTCACCGGACAACCTAAATTTAAAACAACTGCTGCTTTACTTACTACTATACAACTACTCGTGGTTCATAGCCTAGTATTTACCTATGGCAACATCACCCGACGAAAAAATTGTTAATTTCTTCCTTCCCAACCTCTTCTGCATCTCGCGTCGCAGCGAAGGGGGCCGAAATCTGACCTGAAATACACTTTTTAGCTACCCTTATGGGAATCACTCGCCTTCAGTTGGACAGGAATACATCAGGCACTGCAACGGGAATCACCCTCCTTGAGTTGGACAGGAATGCATCAGGCACTGCAACGGAAATCACTCGCTTTGAGTTGGACAGGAATACATCAGGCACTGCAACGGGAATCACCCTCCTTGAGTTGGACAGGAATGCATCAGGCACTGCAATGGGAATCACTCGCTCTGAGTCGAACAGGAATACATCAGGCACTGCAACGGGAATCACTCACCATAATTTGAACAGGAATACTTCAGGCATTTTATGCTCATACTGTGACTCGCCTCCCAAGCTGATCTTAGTCCCCCGTCCAGTCAGAAATCGACGGTGATTTATCGTCGGACGAGCGTCAGCTGACGTGTTGGCCGCTTATAAGCCCCCAATAACTGCTGGCTGGAGCCCAGGCATCCATTCCTCCGCACCCAATCAACGCAGAGGCTGCTGGACAACATTACGTCACGCGAGTGGGGTGACCTTGACTCCCCCATACTGGGTACTCGACGGGCCAGCGGCCGCCATTGTTTCTTGGCGATGACAACCCTTTCTACTCAATGGAATGGAGGCAGGCTGTTCTGTACACACGGCGTGAGGGCTAGTACAACATACATGGCACCAGCGACCCAGGATCACCACGGTATGGTAACAAGGCGGCACAGTATGGCACCAGGGCAGTACATCA
This sequence comes from Gammarus roeselii, assembly GCA_016164225.1. Lineage (NCBI taxonomy): Eukaryota > Metazoa > Arthropoda > Malacostraca > Amphipoda > Gammaridae > Gammarus > Gammarus roeselii. The sequence goes on along the minus strand of SDVV010020832.1, from coordinate 5,221 downwards.
TGGCCTCAAAACAGCACAACGTGATTCCATAGCAGCTCAACGTGGCACCCAAGCAACACAACATGGCACCAGCACATCAGAACGTGGTGCCAGGACCAGCACAGGAAAAGCAATTAACACAGACCTAGGGCACGCAAACAAGGCACCAATGCCCGCACAAGAAGGACATGGGTGCGGTCACTATGGGTGTTTCAGATCCTAATTCTTCGACGGCATTGTTGCATGGCAGCCGCGTGAGGAGTTTCTGTTGTTTTCTTTGTGCATTGCAATGCCATTTACCTGTATGTGAAAGGGCAGCCGAGAACCTCCAATTGTTGTAGGTTCTAGACAATCTTGTATTCTTTGCTGCTTATTTGCCTCAGTCAGCGACATCGAAACCTGTTCTGTCGTACGTCAATTGTTTTAAAATAACCAATTCTTATTCAGTTTGATCAAATTAGTGAGATAATTTGTGTTCACTGGATTAATGGTGCGAGTGTCACGTAGTGTTTAGAGTGGCACACTGCCATTTACCCGCTTTGTTTATAGTGTCTGCAGGGATAAATCGGAATACTTTCATCAATCACAGAATTAGAACTATTTATGCGTTTATAAAAATATAAGGTGTTTAAACTTTAGAGTACTTGTAGTTCGACGCTTCATTTATCATGAGAGAGGCTTCAAAGTAGCAACCGCCCTACGGGGGAGTTTGCATTAACTTCGCGTTGGGACTCCGGTGGAACATGAAAGCAAATAATAAATAAATAATTCAAAGTAGCACCAGCATCATTCAATTGATCGTAAATTTTTCAGAATTATTGCGGGAATTTTAAAACGGAAGTAAATACTTCAACTGCTCTCCATTTACACTATTACATCAGAGTATCTTCACTACAGCTGTCATACGGGTAGGCGCTTTATTTGCGCACAGTCGGCGACTCAAAGTTAGGAAGCCATTCACATGATACAAAAGTCGCCTACTCACTCGAGATGTAACCTTACCCACTCTACGTAAGATCGGTAAGAGATGGGTGTGTTTGACTTTTGTCTATGATGGTCCAAGTGTACATGTGTCCAATGAAGTGTGTGCCGTTGCGTCATAGCATTTGGTTAGTGCATTGTTCTGCTTCCTGTCATTTGTCATCTCGGTGACTTGTTCCAACCCTGTTTACATTGCAATTGTTCTGTTGATAGCGTATGTTTCATTACACAGTAGCCTCATATAGTCTGCTTTTGGGGAGTGTTAGGTGACAAAGATAAAAGTATTTCCCATTAGGAATCCTATATTTCGCGTTCATTTCTCACCATCACAAAGTTTTGTCCGAAAATTCTGTTTCCTAAGTATATACTCTGTTCTGACTCCGATTACCCGCCTATGGCACTCACATATCTGGCCATTCTTAGCCATCTCTCTATCGGTTCAAACCTACGGCAGGCTGTTTTCAAAACATCACCGGCTAGGGTTCTCCCGAAATGTCATTCCTTTGTCTTGATGAAGTATCATCACTTCCTCCCCTTTCATGTGCCTCTGAGGAGCCGAATTTTCAAATAGCACTGTCTGCTGAGGTGGATACTTTTACCTTAAGCAGCGAATCGTCATACTAGTGTTCTTTGTTCAAATGCACTGTATATTAAGCACCAACCATCTCAAGTCCTTTGGTCATATTTGTGATACGATTATTATTTATTTTGAGAAAATGGTGATCAAAGTCAGTGAAATTGAGGTTTCTGAGGGGAGTTTTAACATTTGGGGGAGTTTTAGGTCAGAATTCCTTTGATAGTTGCTTGTAAATTATTTGGCAGCTTTGCTTTGACTGGTTAAGCCCCTTGACTGGTTAAGCACCTTGACTGGTTAAGCACCTTGACTGGTTAAACACCTTGACTGGTTAAACACCTTGTTGAGAGGCTGAGGTAATCCGGCCCCTGGTCGCACGTCTCACCACGCGCCTGTCCTGGAACGTTTGTTTGGCGTCTCATTTCTCTTTATAAAACCATTTTTTTACCGTTTTAATATGCGCCCTACCTTGGCGGTCTGGCGGGATTGAAGGATCCGGTGCAGTCCGCAGGATTGCTATGACGGTGTTTGTCTGCGCGCTGCGGTGGCGGCGACGCTGCTGCGGCTGCAGGGGCTGTAATGGAGCAGTTCCGGCACGCGGCTCTACCGCAGCACCACCTCCTATGGACAGCCCACTACGGATATCGTCAAAAGAGTTTCCTCGGTTAGGGAAGCATGGTAAAAATACGGAAAACATTGTTATCGGGCTGGACAACAGCTGCGGAAACCGGCAACCGAGTTTGCGCGGTTAGGTAAACATAGTGGATGTGCCGGTCCTAAATACGAGATGGCACGTTCAGCTTGCTTCACAACAAACTATTTTAGATGGGTAAAAGTAACTATTTAGAGTGAGTCTGTTCTCACTGTATTTCATACAGATACAGACACTAGGCCGCATCCCCCAGAAAGGGGGGTGGCCGACGGCGAGGTGCACCTCACATTCTCATACTCTCACACACAAGACTGTATTTGTACTTCATGCAATACGCTTTTCATTTATGGCAAATTACAAAATTAAAATAAATTTTAATTTTGTCAATAGGTCAATTTCTGTCCACCCTCTAACACTCGCCACTCTTGTTCATATTCAGAAAGGGGAGGGGGGTGTGGGTGGGAGAGTTACACAGACACGTGTTCTTTGACGTGGGTGGCGTCCTGACGGAGGCCCCCGTCGGGTAAATATTTAACCGGAACCGGCAATGGGCTGCAGCTGCCGCACCGGTCAGGGGGCGGCATCTCTCGTAAATCAGCGATCTGAAGAAGGCGACATAGGGGACGGGAATAGGGGAGCGAGTGTCGCAACGATTATAGAAGATGAAACGATCAGCACGCTGTGTTATTGTTATCTAGCAGGTCCTCGGTTTACCCATATGCTGCACCTTGAGGAACTCTTTAATTAGCTATACTGATTGTGTCAATTTGCCGGAACTGTTTTTCTCGTAGCTGTTGACAATAATTCACCACCAACTATAAAAAGAGCGGTCGCACCTTGGTTCTAATGCATCTATTTCATATCATTTCAAAGGTATTTATTTACCTACGGGATGCTGGCCTTTGTTTTCGGGCTAAACTGTTGGCATCCTGTGATATGTCGTTATATGCATATGTAAGTCGAAATGAGTATCCTCCCGCCTCTAATATGCTGCAATGGTCCTGGATATCATGAGTGGGGAGTCACTGTTTGCATAGCAAACAAATAAAGAGTTCACACACAGAAAAAAATCGCCTCGAACTGCTGAAAGAAAAGCAAAAACTTGCGTTTCATTTTGCCTCAACAATATTAGGCTCCGAGAACCCGAGCCGTATCTTGGTTGACACCTTCAAGTGTGTACGCTTCCATGAAAAGTCAACATCTCGAGTGGTATACCCAGTCTCCTTGCTGCATTGTATTGAGGGATCGAGGGTCCAGTCTACGTATTAACTCGCTATGAGAGCTTCACCTGTTGTAACGTTTGTTTGAAGAGTGACGGGACGAGCAATTGGAAGTGCGCTGTGATGCGTTACTGCTTGTGACGGTTGCCGACATGTCAGGTGTAATGTCCATAGGTTTAATAAGTAAGAAGATGCGATAAAATCCGACGTGAACTAGTTGCATGTTGTAACACCAAAGCCACAAAATGGTCCATTGGTTAAAACGCGTTGTCGCGCATAATAAAGAGTTTAAGACACAGAGACAACGGACCACGTCGACTATCGCTCAGTGGTTATGGCGTGTTGGCCACGCGGGCTTCAGGTACAGATAGGAGGCAGAGCAGTATATACGCATGTGTGATTCTTAATGTATACGTAATTGTGCTCAACGAGGTGATAAATGATGTAGTGATGGGAGTATTCGAGCCAGTCATGGCCTTACACTCCTCCGTACTCAACTGTACAATTCATTTAAATAAATATATATTATAAGTATTCCAGTGTTAAAGTACGCCGCCTTAATTCCAAATAAAATATTGGGTGCCGCTCAGTTAGTCTGGGCTCTTTAGGTCACGAGTCGACGTAGTGAGAGACAATACGCTGATCAACAGAATTAAGGTGTTGAAGAATAAATAGGAACTTGTGCTGATTTTAGTCAGGTTTTTAACAGCTGAACACTCTCATTGAGATACCCAATATGCAACATCAATCAACTTTTTACATTGTCCTGAACGATCCTTTTACATGTTGTGCGCTTCCCATCTATTGTCGAGGTGCTGGTTTTGTTGTTCAAGTTTTCCTCACTTATTAAGACTACCCAGTGATTTTTTACACTTAAACATCCTTCCATTTGTTGCAATGAACAATATGTGTCCAGGGCTTGATCGGTGCCCGCATTATTGTCCATCTTTCCCACCACCTTTTAAACCCTTGCAACATCTTTGACCACCTCCACCAGCTGTTGATCTCTCCCACCTTCCTTTTACAACTTCCCCACCATCTGTTGAGAAGTACACAGCCAGGGGGTCACAGACTGCAACCCCCGTGCCCCGATGGGCGGCCCATAGGGTCGTACCCAGACTGCCCAATAAGGCAACCAGTGTCTAACTTTGCTTGGCGACTTCTCCTGACGCCTCTTTATATATTGAGAGGAGAACTGCTTATAGTTACGTTTCGTAGGGAGACCAGCAATGACATAGGGTCTGGGGGGAAGCTGGCTCCCATGTCGTGTCTTTACATTCAAGTGTTTTAGTTCGACTACAATTCAGTCGCCTATGTTTAATTGCTTCTGTTATACGCGCTGTCGGTTATCTCGTTGGTGATTTAAACAGCGTTGCTGTTCAATTTCCAAGACATTCTTTGCTACGTAATCCCTGACCGAGATATGTTGCCGGCACCTTATTTGTATTATTCAAAGTATTACACCCGTTATCTATAATCTTACCTTTGAACAAAAGGTATGCAGAATTTGTTATAAACTCTCCATACCTCATGCATATAGCCTACTAAGCTGGTTTATATCACATCTTTGGGGTGAATGGATGATTATTCATTTTATAGATCATTAACACTTTATTTTAGTATTTTAACATTTGTATTTGCTTGGGCTCTATTATTTTTCTCTGCCCTTTTTCATGGTGATAAATTTTGAATTTTATCATTATTATTATATGTATCGAGGTTGGTTGAGAGGAGGTGACCCAGGGAGAGAAGGTACTCGTGGGATCCGCGGGACTCGAGGACCCGGGGTTTCGGGAACCCGGGGGACTTGGGAGA
>SDVV010020831.1:0-13246 GCA_016164225.1 Gammarus roeselii | reverse complement strand
CATTCATGGATGTAGGCCTGGTTCATGTTTACCATTCATGGATGTAAGCCTGGTTCATGTTTACCAATCATGGATGTAAGCCTGGTTCATGTTTACCAATCATGGATGTAAGCCTGGTTCATGTTTACCATTCATGGATGTAAGCCTGGTTCATGTTTACCATTCATAGTTGTAAGCCTGGTTCATGTTTACCATTCATGGATGTAAGCCTGGTTCATGTTTACCATTCATGGATGTAAGCCTGGTTCATGTTTACCATTCATGGATGTAAGCCTGGTTCATGTTTACCATTCATGGACGTAAGCCTGGTTCATGTTTACCATTCATGAATGTAAGCCTGGTTCATGCTTACCATTCTTCATAACATCGCAAGGGCAACTTAAAAACGTATTTCATCATGGGTTAAAATCGTAGGATTTGCAGGAGATATCCTCTGGCTTCTCTGCTACTGATTCATTTTACTGAGGTTACCTGGGCATAAAGACGATATTAGGTTCCTTGGGCCCAGAGACCCTATTAGGTTCCCTGGGCCCAGAGACGATATTAGGTTCCCTGGGCCCAGAGACGATATTAGGTTTGTTGGGCCCAGAGACGATATAAGGTTCCCTGGGCCCAGAGACGATGTTAAGATCCATGGGCCTAGAGACGATATTAGGTTCCCTGGGCCCAGAGACGATATTAGGTTACCTGGGCCCAAAGACGATATTAGGTTACTTGGGCCCAGAGACGATATTAGGTTACCTGGGCCCAAAGACGATATAAGGTTGCTTGGGCCCAGAGACGATTGCACGCACGATTTTATTCAGCTCTGGTGAACAATGCATGTGCCAGTTAAAGGTATAATTCAAAAACCTATTTCCTTGGGGTATCATCTATGGCGGGCAGGAATACGTTTGCGATATTATTCTGTCTACCACCAGACGGTTTTATTTATCTCAGGTGAACCTCTGCGCCTGCTAAAGGGTTAAACAAACCAGATAGTGCAGCCTCAGTGAGTGGTTGCGCCTGCTAAAGGGTTAAACAAACCAGATAGTGCAGCCTCAGTGAGTGGTTGCGCCTGCTAAAGGGTTAAACAAACCAGATAGTGCAGCCTCAGTGAGTGGTTGCGCCTGCTAAAGGGTTAAACAAACCAGATAGTGCAGCCTCAGTGAGTGGTTGCGCCTGCTAAAGGGTTAAACAAACCAGATAGTGCAGCCTCAGTGAGTGGTTGCGCCTGCTAAAGGGTTAAACAAACCAGATAGTGCAGCCTCAGTGAGTGGTTGCGCCTGCTAAAGGGTTAAACAAACCAGATAGTGCAGCCTCAGTGAGTGGTTGCGCCTGCTAAAGGGTTAAACAAACCAGATAGTGCAGCCTCAGTGAGTGGTTGCGCCTGCTAAAGGGTTAAACAAACCAGATAGTGCAGCCTCAGTGAGTGGTTGCGCCTGCTAAAGGGTTAAACAAACCAGATAGTGCAGCCTCAGTGAGTGGTTGCGCCTCCTTCCATTTGTGAAATGTGTTTAAATGATATAACGGCTCCTGAGTTAACTTCCAAACAGATGAGTGCAGCTGTGAATAACTTCCTTGATTCAAGTGAATTGCTCTTGATTTGATACAGAAATACCAAAGGAAAATATGTCGTTTATACTGTAAACTCCTGTGTCAAGAGGAGCCATTCAAGTGTTGTTAAAATTTGATCAGAGCAATTTGCGTCTGCTGTTGGGATGATGAATTTGCTCATTTTCAAGAAGACTAGCTACACTTTCCACCCTCATACATAAGTAGAAATATGCTCTGAACAGATTTTATTTTAAATTATTGCACAAACTAACGACTATCTTAGAAAATAATCAAGTTTCATCAATGTTAAAAATTCACTATATTTTCTTCACGTTTCAATACCAAAGAAGAATTCTTCCTTGTTAAAGTCCGCCCTGGGCTCTGTGTACCTGACCATGCAACGTGTGCACGCATCAACCCCACCTTGCCAACTTTGGCAGTTGTTGAGGAGCTCGATGACAACTACCTCTAGATTTCCAAATCTTCCAACCTATTAACAACCTTCCTCTGCTCTACAATTCATTCTTGATTCCCTCATAATACAATTGAACAAAAAATGGAACAAAATCCCACTTTGAGAGCCAAGAAAGTGTTGCATGGGCTTTGCGATCACGTGATGGTGGAACACACCGGATGCAGCGTCACCTATAGCAGGGGCCAATCATGCTCTCTTCTGCGTCATCAAACGAAGTGCTTATACTCATTCCAAACTGATGCTCCTTATTTCCCTTGAAACAAGATTATTCAATAAATTGTTTTAATATCAGAGGCCAAGTTTCAACGGTATTCGTCAATTATCCTAATGGTCATGACACATTTCTGTATTCTCATTGGTCAGCTGAGTGATGACGTTGAATGTCTGGTGGACATGAGTGGGTTGACATCAATGACGTCACCGTTTTGGAGGGCGCCTATTGGAGAAAGTCCGTAACGCTAGTAGAGCGCTGATTGGTCGGGAAACAGCTGATCGGTCGCCGGTGCCTCGGAGGAGTCCAGTGTCTCGCAGTCGGAGAACAGCCTTGCCAGATGGAGGTTGTGGACGTAGCCTGCTCATCAGCCCTGGCTGCCTTTGGACTCCAGAAGTTTAAATTCTATGGTAGAGTTTCTGGAACAAATGATGTGATTTTTCTGGAAGAATGGCCCTCTTATGAGAATTGGTAGATAATGTTACGGGTGAAATTTCACATGGTTTCACTAACAATAAGCTTTCCTGATTGATCAAATGCGAGTATTTTCTAGGAGTGACTGTGAGATACAATTCTATTGCTCCTCAATCAGAAATGCAACATGAAGAACTCAACGAATCGTTCAATTTCAAAATTTGGCAATAATGCAGTCTTTGGACAGTGATTCCATGATTTAAGTTGGACCTTTTATAAAATGAGGTGGTGAGAAGATTACTTAGGCCTCTTAAAAATGAACTGCTATCGAGAAAACGGCAGAAAATTACACCAGCGCATCATATTTTTGTTTTATGTTTTATTCTAAGATTTTTGAAAAAGTCTGATGGACGAACTTCAAGCCAAGGAAGTATCACCAGGTTAGTACACTGCAATATAAAGTACCCAATAGTTTTCTAGTTATTAATTGCATATCAGTAATATTTACTTCTACGTGTCATGTTCAATTTGATGTTTTATGATTCTTGGCACCCGTCCAAACAATTTACAAACATATTTTGAAGTTTCTCTAACTTTCATTGGGGCCTTCTCAATCAAACGAATGTGTGTATTGTTTGTCTGAACTCTTAAGTGCATGAGAATTTTGTCTGTTCTGTCCCAGCACTCATTTTTTGAATGAAGAATATTCCCATAAAATCTGCGGAATTTACACCGCGTTTTTCGATACTCCAGCCTCGCCGGTTGTTGTGGTCTGTTTCGTTTCTTCCATTCTAGGTAAAGAATAAAGGTTGCAGTTTCATGTAATTGTGTTCTGGCTGTTGACATATTTTGTGACAATTCTGTTCAAACTGGGCCAGAGCTCTGATCAAAGTAGCAGGACATCTAGGGATTGGGGGCGAGTTACTGGCAGCGGGCGAAGACCTAGCCTAACAGACAGCGAGTAACATTTTGCTGAAATCCGTTTTAATGATTAAAATATTTCCATCCAAGAAAATTGTGACAAACTAACATTTAGCTAATTCTATCAGATTCGATCGAAGATATTGCTCTCATACTGAAGGGTTGAAGTTTTTGCTAGAAGCGTTGGACGTACGTTGATTTACTGGTCACCACACGAATGTGTCAGCGTCAGCAGGTTGATTAATGTAACCAAGTGATAGTGACTGCTCAAATGTATGCCCGTGTGCTGCGCGAGTGGTAACCCCGCCGCCGCAAAAGCCTGCCGAACTACGTGCTGGCACACATTCCTGTGTTTATGACTTGCATCCTCTGATGATGCTTCACTTCCTAACGTCATGCGAGCTGAGCTGATGGGACACTTCAGTGGATGGTGGCCTGCACGCATGCTTAAATCAATCATTTAGTATGAGGTCTTGAAATGTGTAGTGATGATACTACCTCTGTAGTCGTTGCAGTGCCGACCCCCAACAGGCTCATATGCCGCGGATCACAATTCGTACGTAGAGGCTACCTCCTGTGACAATTACAATACTACAATTGAAAGTTTTCAATTGTACGGGTAGGTTCTTGTTAAGTATCATGTCTCGTTCCAGTCGACATCGGCTCGTGATCCCGGGACTCTAGATAAACAGGATAGTCTGCGTTTTATCGTAATTTCTTGAACAAGTTGCTATCTTGCGCTTTTGCTTCGTCAAAACTGCTTCCACGTAACTGATCTTTTGGCTGCAAATAAATTTGCCCTTAATGGTCGTGTTTGATGCTATGAGTTTCTCGGTCGAGGACTCGACTGTATTACTGTTATTAACTTTACGACGAGGAGGCCTGATAAACTTTACGACGAGGAGGCCTGATTAACTTTACGACGAAAAGGCCTGATACAAGTGCTATTGGGAAGATGGAGTAACTGCAGTTGTCTCAATAGTTAACAAACAAAGACTGAAGTTAGAAGCGGTAGATTGAAGAAATCATTCTGTATTTGTGTGATGCTAATAGCAGGCCTCTTATTGTTCTTTCTCTCTGTTATCCATTGTTTTGCCCCTTCATCAACGAGGCTCTCACCAGCCTCGTCTGCTCTTATCACGTATCTAAGACTTGAGCCCTATCGGCATGCCTGTTCCTGTTTGCTGGTCATATTTATCTCTCTGGTTCTGATGATTCTGTTAGGCCTGTCATGTCTGCCGAGAACCAGGCTATTAGTACCGGTACTTTGATAACGTCTGATAACATGAAGTGAAGTTACGGGGAGTTCCCATCATCAACATTGTCCTCCCAGTAATGGTCGATGGCCACGTGTTCTGCATCAACCGAACCAAATTTTGGTTTGGAGAAATAGTCTTCTTGATCAAGCAAAACAATAGACGATGGCTACAGTCGTGCAATCTCAGTTATTGCTCCTCGTCGCCGAATCAAAAAGCTTGGAGGGCCAAATTTCTTGATGCATCCAAGTAATCCACTGTCTAGGTTCCGTTAGGCGGAGTCTTCGATCCGTGCCGATGTGTCCGACGCTGTCCATTGTCTGATCGAGTTATTATAGTAGAACGCTTGATGGAGGCGGTACCCTGCCAGAAAACCTCCATCGTGGATGTTTCAATTTGGCACGATCGCTTTTAATTACTGCCTAATAGAAACGTCATGTTCTCTGAAGATCCTTTTCGGACAGTGAAACTAGGAAATGGGACCATATGACCAAGAGTGGAGTGTCAGAAAGTTATTCATACTCGAGAAATAAGGCTGGTCATATGACTATTGCCTCTTGTTGGAAAGTTGGTGATACCCGTGATATAAGGCTGGTCATATGACCAAAGCTTCTTGTTAGAAAGTTAGTGATGCTCGTGATACAGGCCTGGTCATATGACCAAAGTTCTTGTTAGAAAGTTAGTGATGCTCGTGATACAAGTCTGGTCATATGACCAAAGCTTCTTGTTAGGAAGTTAGTGATACTCGTGATACAAGTCTAGTTGTATGGCCGAAGCTTTTTGTTAGAAAGTTACTGATACTCGTTTTACAAGCCTGGTCATATGACCAAAACTTCTTGTTAGAAAGTTAGTGATGCCCGTGATACAGGCCTGATCATGTTGCAGTTTCCTCTGCGGGAACAGTTACCCTCTCGCCTCAGATGGTTCATGCTTTGTCTCTTTGTATAGTCATACACCATTTCTATTAATTTGTCTTTATAGTGCTAACGTCCGTTCCGTCTGTAAAGAATTGTATGATAATCAATTCGTGGTTCATGACTCCTTGTAAGCCGATATTCTAGGTTCTATATTTGCTTCTTATCCGCCTTCCTAGTTTGACGTGTGTTTGTGTGCATGCACGTCAAACCCTTCTCTTTCCAGAGCTGTGCTCATCTCACTTCCCGTTTGTGCATCCCCAACGTCGTGGTTAACAGTGTTGCATACCATCCCATACGGTCCTGTTGGCCTCGCAAATTCCGTCCTGTTCCGCCCTCGATCTCAGCCTTCCAAGCCAGTATCCTTGCCAGCTCTTGGTCGGCCGTGTTGTTGTCTTCTTCCGTCCTCTTGAGCGCCACCCGTGCTGTTTCTATATTCTAGCGCTATCCTTGCTATTCAGTCGCCCCCATTTGCCTGCCGTGTAGCTCGCTGGGTGGTTAATTTCCGTACCGTGCGCAAGAGGTGGTGTGCATGGTGCCTCCCCAGCAACAGCCGTCGCCCCTTAGCGCGCATGCGCGAGATGTTGCCGCAGTTTGCGCTCTAACGGTATTACTAAATGCAACTCCAGATACTCTGCAACAGCATCCTTACTTGTCAAGATTTGCACAATTGCTTGTCTCAAGTGCATTATGTGCAGCCAATTTGACATGTTAATGCAATTCTCTACCTCATGGGAAGTGTCATGGGAAGTGCTATCCAACGAAGCTCATCAAGCAGTAACATCCTGAATTGAGATGAGATCATTTTGCCTTTTTAATTTGTGTGTCGTGGCATGAAGCACTGAGTGACTTAGCCGGCAATGAGTTTACCCCATGGTGGTTTGGTTCAGCTTCTCCAGATAGATAATGTGATGTTCGTAACTTTTCTAATCATTGATTTCAATCATTGCACCAACAGAACCACCAACAAACCTTTACAACCTCCATCCATTCACTTTCCTCCATAGCAGAAAATGGACGTTGCTTTGATTGCGGAATGTGATATCGAATTTTAAGCGCTTCCCAGAACAATACAACAACTTAATTCAATTGGTCGGCCACGATTTCAAGCCTCATGTTACACATTTAAGGTCTTGTCACGAGCGAAGAGGATGCAGTTGTTTGTGAAATTTTTGCACTACGTGCATGCAGTTCCCCTGAGTGCTAGCTATATTGTCTACAAGTTTTGCACCACTTGATATTACATGAATTTTTATGAATTATTTCTTGTGTCTGTCGATAAGGCTGTACTGTTGACTTAAAGAAGTGGTTACGCTTTAGCTGTTTGATAAAAACCTAGTGTAAATAACTGTATTTCCCGTAATTTAGCAATCTATCGAGTCGCTTATCACGGACTCCTTCCTTCCGTTGGTGAACATGAGTGACTGACCTCACCCTTACTTGGCTGCCTACTTGCCGGTCCCATTTAGCTATCTACACCTATTCGGGAGAACACGCAGGACTCAAGGATGGCAGAACCCTTCCACGCCTCTGTTCTGACCCAAATCTGCCAACTCCGCCAACAAAGTTTCTTGCGTGGTGAATGAAGCTGTCCGTCTCAGTGCGTGCTAGGTCCTGCAAGTCTGTGAGAGACCGAAAGGGGCGTCAAGGTTGTCCCGCCTGGTGGCTCAACTATGAATAGCTCTCAGCAGCGGAAGTTCCCAAGCGTGGCTGTCTACGCTGGCCATCTGCGAAGTGTCTTTCCTGCCTCATGCCTGTCGCTATCATTCGCCTGACTGAATTCAGTTTGTCGTCCGCACGAGTCACTAGCAGAAAATGACACTTGCCTGGCTGAGCACCTCTACCTGCTGACCACCAGTTTCCTGCCGCCTATCTTTATTCATGTCATAGCCGGTGAAGAGCAAACATGCTTCCGGTTCAAAGCATAAATTCACATACCACGCTAATGGCGGTACACCTAATTATAAAATTCACAAGAAACATCTTTGATTGAAGGAAACAAATGTTTCTTCCATGGTTCTACGATTGCTCAATTTCCGTGATCGTTTCAGTCACTGCAACTGACAGTTCAAACCTTTCGGTATTTCGTTTTTGTACTGCTTCATGGGTTTCCCTCCTCCAACTCCGGTGTGAGCGTTGTCTGGTGAACTTCCTGTGCCATCGACTGTCTGGTCGACACAAGTCGGGGGGAAAAACAAGAAATGATTGTCGTCCCTGAGTTGTTGGGCGAGGGGAGTAGGAGTACACTGTCAAGATCGTAGTCTGCTCTGCTCATATACAGACTGATGAGTGTTCTCACTAGGTTCCTGTTGATGCTGTTAGGTCTGAGCTGTTATTACCTTGGGGATCTTTCACTTGAGTTCTTTACATCAAGACTTTTTGTGGTCCTCTTCTCAAAAAAGGACGGCCTGTTTCCGGTCAAACAGCAGAAAGGTATCCTTGACGCAGTTGAGGGCTGCTTCAACAAGCGATCAAGACTACAATTCTATTCCAAAATTGTCGCTATACCAGATCACTAATATCAATATCTCAATGATGACGGGTGGTTTCAACCGATTATCTAGCGCCTCTATCACAGGCTCTGTTACTCTACAACTCCCACTTGCTTGGAGTTACTTGCGACTTATTTCGTCATAATCGCGAACAGCAGCATATATACTTTTGATTAATTTCATTAAATGTGGTTTCTAAGGAAGTGTTTGAAAAGTACTGTACTTGTGGAATAACGTTTGGTTCAACCTTCCATTACAGCAATTCAGTTATGGAAAATATCGAAATACCACATGTATGATCTGTTCAAACTAATAAGACTCATTTGCGAAACAAAGAATTTTAGGTTCGCCGCTTACATCGCAACGCCATGGGTTGTATCTCAACTCAAAGTGTCAACAACCCTCAAAGATGGATTGGCAACACTGCCGTCTCACGGAGCATGCCACCTTTCTGTGCTGCTTCCCCTCCCCCACCCGTGTGTCATTTCTGCTAGCACTAACATAAACCCCTCTCCCCCACCCCTGCTTCATTTCTGCTAGCGCTAACATAAAACTCGGTCGCTTTCCCTTCGTCTAGACGAGGTACCCCCCTCCCCCCCCCCTCCCTAAGAAGGGCGTCAAGGGGGGCTATATATGGTACCGTCTGGGCGCTTCCCCATGCGTTCATGCGTGTCCAACACTTTAATGTAGTCTTTCGCCAACGTGTCATTCCTGTCATGGCCGCTTCCGTGTCGGTAGACGTGGAATGGGTAGACGTGTACTGTGGCTGGTAGATGAAGTTGTGCAAGGCATTGTTTCGCCTCCCATAGAAGAATCATCCGCGGAAAACAATGGGGAAGGGGATACTTGCAGCATGATGATTCACTCATCTCCTTCGTACCTTGATGATTTTGAAATGTGTTGTATATTTCGTTAGTGCCCTTTGTTTCCTTTGTGTTAGAGGTGCATGGGAATACCCGTTTCATAGTGGTTTCGTGGTCTTTTACTGTGAGGATATCAGGAAAGGTTCCTTATTGCTTATCCCTCAGGCTTTTGTGTATCATGAGTATGATTGTGCTGGCTGTAGAGCTGACGTTGGTTGTTGATAAATCCAAGAAGGACATAAATGGACCGCATTCAACTGGCGTTGGTCAGTGCACGTCCTCCATTGGCTGAATGCCTCGGTATTGTGTCAGCTGATAACTTCTTAAATTCACCCTCTGTCATGTTATTATCTTCCACGTATTCGATTGAAAGCGGTAACGAAAGTCAGACTCCTACCGTGGTATGGTAGTACCGTGGTATGGCAGTGTCCTCATGCAGACTCATACCGTGGTATGGTAGTACCGGGGTATGGTAGTGTCCTCATGCAGACTTACCGTGGTATGGTAGTGTCCTCATGCAGACTTACCGTGGTATGGCAGTGTACTCGTGCAGACTTACCGCGGTATGGCAGTGTACTCATGCAGTAACATACCGTGGTATGGTTGTGTCCTCATGCAGACTTACCGTGGTATGGCAGTGCACTCATGCAGACTTACCGTGGTATGGCAGTGTACTCATGCAGACTCATACCGTGGTAGGGTAGTGTCCTCATGCAGACTTACCGTGGTATAGTAGTGTACTCGTGCAGACTCATACCGTGGTATGGTAGTACCGTGGTATGGTAGTGTCCTCGTGCAGACTTACCGTGGTATGGCAGTGTACTCATGCAGACTCATACCGTGGTATGGCAGTGTACTCATGCAGACTTACCGTGGTATGACATTGTACTCATGCAGACTTACCGTGGTATAGTAGTGTACTCATGCAGACTCATACTGTGATATGGCAGTACCGTGGTATGGTAGTGTCCTCGTGCAGACTTACCGTGGTATTGCAGTGTACTCATGCAGACTCATACTGTGGTATGGTAGTACCGTGGTATGGTAGTGTCCTCGTGCAGACTTACCGTGGTATAGTAGTGTACTCATGCAGACTCATACCGTGGTATGGCAGTACCGTGGTATGGTAGTGTCCTTGTGCAGACTTACCGTGGTATGACAGTGTACTCATGCAGACTCATACCGTGGTATGGTAGTGTAATCATGCAGACTAACCGTGGTATGGCAGAGTACTCATGCAGACTCATACCGTGGTATGGTAGTACCGTGGTATGGTAGTGTACTCATGCAGACTAACCGTGGTATAGTAGTGTACTCATGCAGACTCATACCGTGGTATGGTAGTACCGTGGTATGGTAGTACCGTGGTATGGTAGTGTACTCATGCAGACTAACCGTGGTATAGTAGTGTACTCATGCAGACTCATACCGTGGTATGGTAGTACCGTGGTATGGTAGTGTACTCATGCAGACTAACCGTGGTATAGTAGTGTACTCATGCAGACTCATACCGTGGTATGGCAGTAACTATCGGGTAGTGTCCTCATGCGTTCCAACTCGGACCCTTTACATGGTTAGGTAGGTAGCTTTTTCAGCATCGACCTATTTCAGACTTGAGGCCCATATGTCGCGCACATAGCGCAGGTCACATGCATTTGACACATCCCTTAGTCGCGGCCTCTTGATTCTGAGTGGTCTGTGGTGCCAGTAGGTCAAACCACTTTACCGTTGACAGGCCTCCACTGTGATGAAGCAATTGACCTCGATCATAACCGGTCACAGTTTATGCAAGGACAGGGATTGAATATCCTCTCAATGTTTCAATACACACATTTTTTTAAATAGAAATGCACAACCGAGACGCAAGGCTGAATCTTCCAGAAGAGGGTGTGGTCGACGGGAAACAGCACCTCATATTCTTCTCATGCGCTCACACACATACCAAAACTTAGCCCTGACCATTAACAATATATTCCTCTATGATGTATCTATAAAGATTAAACTTTTAAAAATATATTTGTTTCTTTACAGATCTTCAGAATTCTGCATGGAATTACGAGCTCGTGGGTGCCTGCTTGTGAGAACCGTGAGTATGAATACACACACACATGAACACACTCACCCATGTCGACAGCGAATCTGTGAGTCGACCGCAGTGAAAACTGTAAAGGTTTCAGTGTTTAGTCCATAGAATATAATAAGATAACAGCCTGTAACAGTGCACGCGGAACCTCCCACCAGAGCCGGGATAGGACGTGGTAACACCAGAGAGAGAACGACGTCACAGGATGGTACGAACATGCATCCGCCGCTTCAAATGATCACCACGTTCATCCACACCTGACCACATGCAGTGGGAACACAAACCTCGGGCTCAACGCAACGAAGGTGGATTCCATACCTTGCGACAAAATTGGCCACAACCAGCCGATCTGTCTGATCACTTACCACTCTCAGCCGAGCCTGCCGACTCCTAGAGCAGCCAAACGCTCCTTTATCGCCCAACTGCCATTAGCTGGATTGCTTACACCTGCCACTCGTATCGGACAGTTGCCCTTACAGACTAAACTGTGTGATAGTGCCTGGTACTTGTACATATTCTCCCGCTGCCCCGCGGTGCTGCAGAGGTACTTAAGGACTTGTTATTGACTGTTCAGGTACCTGATGTAGCGCGCGGGGCACCGTGGCCAATCAACCATCGCTACCAGGTGCAATCACAAAAAACCGACGAATATCATAAGTTGATCATCATCTTTCAACACTCGGCCATCATCTCAAGTGCACATGCTGCTTTCGTTCGCAGGGACGAACTGACCGACGTCGCATGAAATGGCTTAGCAAGGATTGGACCTTAGCAAGCGCAAACCACCGTTCAGTGGTTAGAACGGTTGAAACTTCTATTCTGTATTGCCACACCGACGGCTGCTCCTAACCAAGGCTTGGATTAGAATGACAAGGGATACCTGGAATGTTGTCTCCGCAGGTGATGGAGACACGTACATGGACATCGAGGAACTTACTTTTTATATAAAACCTGTGAAATATGTCGAAAAAACAATCGTTTCATTGATATTTCATGTGACAAGAGTGGTTCTGAATAGGAAACAATTGGTTTTAGAAAATAGAGCTATCGACTTGACATTTTGTTTACAATCAAGTCAATTGTATCAAGTACGTGCACAGCCGTCAGAATGATTGGTCTACATCCCTTATGTATTGCTAGGTAGCTTCTTTCGCGATGTTCTCTCTGAAATTGACCTCCTGATGCCGACGTCACACATGTGACATAGGTTACCATTGTTGCCTATTATTGGTGTTTCTCGATTGCTTTGTTGTGTAATAAGTTTATTTGAGTCAATTTAGATTGATATTCCTAAGTTGAAATGAGACTCGGTAGTGCGTTTGCAATAAAGACTAAAAGAAAAGACGAATGTGAAACTAAAAAAGAAGAGAAGTAATCTATGGATTTGCCTGAAAGAATTAGCCATCAGATATGGAATTGATGCAAGTGTACACAGACATTGACTTAGGAATTATAAAAAATATTTTATTTGCTAGTCCCTGTTGGCACAGCAGCAGCTGCCTGAGCAGAACAGCTGCGCCGGCGCCATTGGTACTCCTCCCTTTGCCGTGTCTACGTGAGGTGGCGACATGAGCCCTACCGACCACACTCTCCCTCTCCCATCCACACGGTCCTGGGGGTAGTGAGGGGCCCTGCGAAAGGTGCCAGTGGGGCCTAACATACCGTGAAGAATGGGAGAGGCCCAAATATTAGAACATAATGCTCAGAAGCAGACATTCTGTTTCACGGAAGCAATATATTGGATTGTGTATGACTGAGTTGTTACCAGGGCGCTTGCCTTGCACGCTGCGCGACGCAAGTCTGAGACACCCGATCACACACGCTGCGCGACGCAGGTCTGAGACATCCGATCACACACGCTGCGCGACGCAGGTCTGAGACACCCGATCACACACGCTGCGCGACGCAGGTCTGAGACACCCGATCACACACGCTGCGCGACGCAGGTCTGAGACACCCGATCACACACGCTGCGCGACGCAGGTCTAAGACACCCGATCACACACGCTGCGCGACGCAGGTCTGAGACACCCGATCACACACGCTGCGCGACGCAGGTCTGAGACACCCGATCACACACG